>CAUYON010162578.1:0-39330 GCA_963573935.1 Arctocebus calabarensis | reverse complement strand
CCTGGGCCCGCCAAACAACAATGACGGCTGCAACCAAAAAAATGGCCGGGCGTTGTCGCGGGCGCCTGTAGTCCCAGCGACTTGGGAGGCGGAGGCAAGAGACTCGCTTGAGCCCAGGAATTGGAGGTTGCTGTGAGCTGTGATGCCATAGCACTCTATTCAGGGTGACAGCTTGAGGTTCTGTCTCAAAAAAAAAAAAAAAAGCCTCACTCAACCTCCTTAGCCATTATCACTATCCCTTTCCAACCTTAGCCAACCAACCACTTCTGTCTCTGTGGATTTGTCTATTCTAGATATTTCATATAAATGGGATCATACAATATATGCTCTTTTGTGACTGGCTTCTTTCCTTTAGCATAATGGTTTTTTTTTAGACAGAGTCTCACTATGTTGCCCACAGTAGAGTGCTGTAGTGTCATAGCTCATGGTAACCTAAAACTCTTGGGCTTAAGCAATTCTCTTGTCTCAGCCTCCCAAATAGCTGGGACTACAGGTGCCCACTACAGCGCCGGGCTATTTTTCGGTTGTAGTTGTCATTGTTGATTGGCAGGCCTGGGCTGGGTTCAAACCCGGCAGCTCCAGTGTATGTGCCTGGCACCCTAGCCGCTGAGCTACAGGCACTGAGCCTAGCATTATGTTTTGAAGGTTTATCCACATAGTAGCATGTATTGATACTTCATTTCTTTTTATTGCTGAATAATATTCTATTGTACCATGTACACGTATTTTTTTTTTTTTAGCAGAGCAAGAAACAGGATGCTGTCCCACTGCATTCTCCATAGCCAAACAAATTCAGTTTGTCATGTTTCCAGAAAAAAGTGGCAGTAAATAAATGTTGGCTGAGCCTTTCACGGGTGGCTGCCGTGTTTAGAAAGCTGCATTTCATGAGTGAGTTTATTCACTCAGTTCTGTTAGTCTATTTAGTATTTCTGACTCACAAACGGAAGTCATTCTATTTTGGCATTCTTTCTTTCTCCTGCTTGGTCTCCACTGACTTACTGTGTTAAATTATGCAAGTTACTCAAAGTCTGTTTATTTAACTCCTGTGTACTCTGTAAAGTAAGCCCAGTCCAGCCTGCTTGTTTGCCAAAGCTGTTTGGAGACAATTTCATATGATATGCATCATCAGCTCCCACAGAAGGCAAAAGGAATTTGATGTGTGGGGGTAGTCTGGGATCCCGTCCAAAATTAGTGTTCATCTGGAAGAAATATGGAAGCCTCATACTTGCTAGTTGGCCTTTCAGTCGTTTTCACTTATTGCCTTTCCTCCAAGGAACTTTGTAAATCTTTATCTCCTTCGTGTTTTTCATAAGAAGAGATAAAGCTTAAAAGCCAAAATGATTGCAGTGGAAAAAGCCTTCTGATAACCTCTATTGGCCAACTGTGAACCAAACAGACTAATTTGTATGATCGGGTTTTGTGACGTGGGGAAAGATTATCCATATCACTTGGAATTCTCACTTTTATTTTCCCTGAGAAGAATGACCTCTCCAGTCCCCAGCTTGGGATATAAAATTCAACTGGATTTAAAATTTCATTCATCTACTTATGCAATATGCTCTGTACTTTCAAAGCCCTCACAATCAAATGCAGAGATAAGGGATGGTGCACAGACAGAAGAGGCTAAGTGCCAAGAGGGGCAAAAACCTAGATACTGAGGGAGCAGAAACACGAGAAAAGATTTCTGTTAGGTGGGGCAACAGACATGGTTACATGAGGATTATTTTGAGCTGTGTCTTATGTGATGTTTAGATCTCTCTCTTTCTCCCTCTTCCCTCTCCCCTACCCAGGTTAGAGTGCAGGGGCGTGATCATAGCTGGCTGCATCACTTCAGCCTCCAGGTCCTGGACTCAAGTGATTCTCCTGGCTCATCCTCCTGAGTAGCTGGGCCCACTTGTGCACGCCACCACACCTGGCTGACAGAACTTTAAAAATGTGGAATGGGAAACAGCATGTAAACATTCCCAGTGGACTTCTTTGGGGTGAGGAGGTGCACAGCAGTCAGTAGAAATAAACCTGAAAGTTATGATGGAGGCCTTGAATGCCAGACAAGGCCGATCTGTTCTTGATAATTTAAGCAAAAGGATGCCAATGACAGTCTTCGGCACAGTGTACATCAAAACTGCTCTTAAGGACAATTAGCCCGTTAAGAAGGTGAAGGCCAGATTGGTAAGAGGAAAGACTACAGTTTGTAAGACCTAGTAGGAGGGTGGACAACAGTCCAGGCAAAGGGAATTGTGGAGAAGTGACCTACCGCTACAAGCAATCTCTACTGTAGGTGTGGTGGGTTATTATAGACTATTCCAAGACAGAACCTTCTTGGGGTAGATTGGGAGGGGCCAAAGTTATAGCCACACCCCCAGTGACGCTACGCGGCCGGCTGCGGCTCCGATTGGACACTCCGGCCGCCAGTCCCAGGAGGAGGAGGTTCCCCGTCCCGCCCGCTCTGGGTTTGTGTGAGGCGGGAGCGGGCTGAAAGCCCGGGATACCCGGGACCTGGCGCTGCAGAGACATCGGGTGCTGTCGCCGGGGGCCCGCAGCACAGGTAGGCAGGTGGAGGGCCTGGAACGGAGGGGAGACCCCAGCATCTCTGCTACTCCGTAGTCCCCGGTCTCTCTAGAGCGCGCCCCCCTGAAGGGCTCGCCGGGTCGAGGACTGGGGCGACAGGCGAAGTGCGTGAGCGGGGACTAAAGGGATGGAGCGGACTGGCTCGTAACTCTGCACCTCCCACCGGAGCTGGGCTCTGCCGCCAGGTCTGGGTTTCTCTTGCCCGGCTGGGCTGGGGCCGTGGCCCGCGGTCCCTGGCCCCCTGGGCCCGGGCTTCTGGCGCGGCGCGGGCAGTCCTGGGGGCGCAGCGGGGCAGCCCCGCGTCTCCGCGCCGAGTGCCCACGCAGTTAGGGATGCTGCGGCTCGGCCTCGGCTCGTGCAAAGCCCGACTGTGATTTCGGGGCGAAACTTTCAAAACTTTGAGGGACCATTCACTACATCTCGTTGCCGAGAAGTCAGGGTGACTTAAGGTGATCTACCCTGCAACTACGCTGTCCCTGAAGTTAGTAGACCTCTTTTTCAGCCGTAGATTGTGATGTGCGAAACGCTGTGGAAAGAGAAGCCGAACCATTTGCGTTGGAAAAACTCTAGTGCTGGACTGTCCGCAGGTCACTGCTTTCTTTGTGCAAATGCGAGTTTTGCAAACCTGGATCTCGCAGCGGAGTGTGCCCCCCAGGAGTGCGGAGCGTGCAGTGAGGCGCACGGCTTTTCTGGGCAGTGCCCCCGAAGGGCAGGCGTTGCCCAAGTGGGGCGAGGTGGTGGTCAGAGGGTTTCTTAAACAAGGCAAGCCTCAGACTAGTCGAGAAGGACATGTTTTCTGCCTCAGGAAAAACACGTACGTGTAGCCACGAGCGCGCGCACAGACCCAAACTCAGTTACCTGTCCATTTAAGCTGTCCCCTTAAGAGGAGAGAACTAAATATGCGAGGCTAACCCTGACCTTCGTCAGGGTAAACCTCAGTGGAACTCTTCCACTTCTTTTCCTTTCCTTTTTGGGATTGGGAAGAGAAACAGGAAGTCAGAGATTCAGAGAAAAGAGCATTCACTCCACAATTGTAAACAGTTTATGTTGTGTTAGTAAATATTTCCGAAAGTCGCTGGGGATATTTGGATTTTCTTGTCCCCTGCAGTGAAGGTAATTTTCAAGTTCAGAATCTAAATATGATATTTATTTAACAATTGGTTATAGCTCTTGAAGGTATACAGTTCTGTAACGTCAGCGGTAATTGAGAAGGATGGTGGATATTGCTCGAAATTAGAATTCTTAACTACTCAAGATGGTGTGCAGTAACACTACATTTACTTTATACATGTTAAATAACTGAAATTACAGAATGAAATGAGGGAATCGGGTATCTGGACCTTACTGCAGACCATTATCCAACCAATCTGGAGTTCTGAATTTTTTATTTTATTTTATGTTATTTTTTTGAGATAGAGTCTCACTATGTCGCCCTCAGTAGAGTGCTGTAGCATCATAGCTCACAGCAACCTCAAACTCTTGGGCTTAAACGATTCTCTTGCCTCAGCCTCCCAAGTAGCTGGGACTACAGGCGCCTGCCACAACGCCTGGCTATTTTTGTTATTGTTATTGTTGTCATTGTTGTTTAGCTGGCTCTGGCCTGGTTTGAACCCACCAGCCTCGGGGTATATGGCTGGTACCCTAACTGGCTCCAAGCCAAGTTCTGAATGTTTAATATGACCTAATGAGGAATGTGGATATTAAAGGCTAGTTTTAAAATATTCTTAATTATAAAATATATAATTAGCATAACTGAAGAAAAGAATAGGTATGTTTAACTTTCAATTTATTTGTTGCATCATTTTCATAGCAAAATGTTCTAGGTAAGATATATGTGTGCTACTTTGCGTATTTGAGGTTAATTGTTACATCTCAATTATTTGAGTTAAGGGTAAAATTTTTGGCAGGGATAACCACAAATAATGGATCATTAAATTTGTAAATGTGCTTCTAGTATACATCTATATAAACTTCTATTTTTTCTTTACTTGTGAATAGATGATCTTTTTTATTGAGGTATGTTACAAACCATAAAATTTATATTTTTAAAGTGTTCAGTTAGTGGGTTTTAGTATATTCACAAAGTCATGCAAACATCACCATGGTCTAATTCTAGGATATTTTCTTCACCCCATAAAGAAACCCCATAATTAGTAGTCAGCCCCCCTTGCCCTCTTCTCACGGCCTTTGGCAACCACTAACCTACTTTCCGTTTCTGGATTTGCCTGTTCTGGACATTTCACATAAATGGACTCCTACAATATATGGCCTTTTGTGTCTGACATTTTCCACTTAGCAAAATGTTTTCAAGGTTCATATATTGCTACCATGTATTAGTCCTTTATTCTTTTTCTATGACTGACTGATATTCCATTATATACTGATTTTGTCGACCCATTCATCTAATGGTGGACATGGGTTGTTTCTACTTTTTTGGCTATCACGAATAATGATGCTAAGAACATTTGTGTGTAGTGAAAGGTATTCAGTTCCCTTGGTTATGTATTTAACATTGAGGTTGCTGGGTCAATAGTAACTTGATGTTTAAGCTTTTAAGGAGTTGTCAAACTGTTTACAAAGCAGTTGTACCATTTTTACATTTCAGTCAGCAGTGTATGAAGGATCTAATTTCTCCACATCATCACCAACACTTCTTATGTCTTTTTCATTTCATTTTAAGCATCCTATGGGAAATGAGACATCATTGTGATTTTGATTTGCATTTTCCCTTATAGGTAATGGTACTGAGCATCTTTTCCTGTGCTTATTGGCCATGTGTATATCTTCTTTGGAGAAATGTCTATGCAGATAATTTGCCCATTTTTAAATCAGTTTGTCTTTATATTGTTTAGTTTATAGGGTCTTTTATATATTGTAGATACAAGTCCCTTAGATATATGGGTTACAAATATTTTTTCCCATTCTGTGGTTTATTTTTGTACTTTCTTGATGGTGTCCTTTGAAGTACAATTTTTTTTTATTTTGATGAAGTTCAATTCATCTATTTTTTTCTTTGATTATTTATCCTTTATGTGTCATATCTAAGAAATTGTTACTGAATCCTGGATTATTAAAATATATACCTGTTTTCTTCTAAAAGTTATAGAGCTTTGGCTCTTACTTGTATTAATTTGGTAAGAGATATTGGTCCAAATTCATTCTTTTGCATGTAGATATCCAGTTGTCCCAGCATTATTGGTTGAAAGGACTATAGTTTCCCCATTGAATGATCTTGTCACACTTGCCAAAAATTAATTTCTGGATTCAGCTTTATTCCATCGATCTGTATGTCTATCTTTATGCACATAACACATAGCCTTGATTACTGTAGCTTTGTAGTATGTTTAGAAATTAGAGTGTGTGAATACTCCTACTTTCCAAGATTGTTTTGTCTATTCTTTGTCCCTGAAATTCCAGGTGAATTTTAGGATCAACTTGTTAATATCTCCAAACCATACATTGGAATTTTGATAGGGATGGTATTAAATGTGTATATCAATGTGGAAGCATTCCCATTATCACTATTTTTTTTTTTTTTTGAGACAGTGTCTCATTCTGATGCCTGGGATACAGTGCAGTGGTGTGATCATACCTCACTGCAACCCCATATTCCTGGGCTCATGTGATCTTCCTTCCTCGGCCTTCTAAGTACCTGGGAATACAGGCTCATGCCACTGTACCTGGCTAATATTTCTATTGTTTGTAGAGATGAGGTCTTGCTTTTGCTCATGCTGGTCTCAAATGCCTAAGCTGAAGTGATCCTCATGCCTTGGCCTCTCAGCATGCTAGGATAATAATCATGAACCACTGTACCTGAACTCTATCTTAATAATATTAAATCTTTCACATAAGAACAAGCAATCTTAGGCAGCATCTGTGGCTCAAAGGAGTAGGGTGCTAGCCCCACATACCAGAGGTGGTGGTTTCAAACCCATCCCTGGCCAAAAACTGCAAAAAAAAAAAAAAAAAAAAAAAAATACTAGGGGGAAAAAAAAGAACAGGCAGTCTCTTCCATTTAAATTAAATTTTTTTCAATGATGTTTTGTAGTTATTGGAGTACATGTCTTGAACTTTTGTTACATTTATTCCTAAGTATTTTATTTATTTTGAGGCTATTATAAATAGAATATTTTTAAATTTCAGTTTGGATTTTTCCTTGCTAGTGTATAGAAAAATATAAAAACAACTGATTTTTGTACATTGACTTGGTTTCCTGAAACCTTGCTAAACTCAATAGTTTTAATAGTTTGTGTGTGTGGATTCCTTAGAATTTTCTCTATATATACATGATCGTGTCATCTGCAAATAGGAATAATTTTACTTCTTCCTTTACAGTCTGAATGCTTTTTATGTTCTTATCCTGGCTAGAGTGAAGTGGTGACAGCAGACATCTTTGTCTTGTTCTTGACTTTAGGGGAAATTTTTCAGTCATTTACCACCGAGTATGATGTTAGTTTTAGGCTTGATTGTAGATCCCTTTTATCAGGTTGAGAAAGTGCCTTTCAGCTGCTACTTTGTTGAATGTTTTTATCATGAAGGGATGTTGAATTTTGTCACACTTTTTTTCTGTGTCTACTGAAATAATCATATGGGTTTTGTTTGTTATTTTATTCATACAGTGCATTTGATACATTTTCGATAGTTAAAAATATGAACTCTTTTGTTATTTGAAAAACAGCAGGGTTTTATAGAACCTAAATAAGTTATTTTATTTTATTTTTTTTGAGATAGAGCCTCAAGCTGGATAGAGTGCCCTGGCATCACAGCTCACAGCAACCTCCAATTCCTGGGCTCAAGCGAGACTCCTGCCTCTGCCTCCCAAGTAGCTGGGACTACAGGTGCCCGCCACAATGCCTGGCCATTTTTTGGTTGCAGCCGTCATTGTTGTTGGGCGGCCTGGGCTGGATTCGAACTTGCCAGCTCAGGTGTACGTGGCTGGCGCCTTAGCCTGTTGAGCCACAGGCGCCAAGCCAAATAAGTTATTTTAAATATAGAGCAAAAATTAACCAACATTAAATAGTCTCCTTCTATTACTTAAGATTGCAGTGTCCCTGCATTTCTGTGCAATGTTATGAATGGTTCAAAACCTAGGGTTGTCTATTTCAGGACTGCATTTCATTTTTAATATCTTCTCTGTATTTTCTTTCTCTAAAGCTAGTAGGGAGAGAAATAAAATTGTAGTAGAATTGAGAAAAAGTTTGTGATTGACAATTGCATTATCTATTCTTACATCATTGGTAATAAATGCTAATGTGAATTTTTTTTTTTTTTGAGACAGAGCCTCAAGCTATCACCCTGGATAGAGTGCTATGGCATCACAGCTCACAGCAACCTCCAATTCCTGATTCCTGGGCTCAAGCGAGTCTCTTGCCTCTGCCTCCCAAGTAGCTAGGACTATAGGCGCCCGCCACAACGCCCGGCCATTTTTTGGTTGCAGCTGTCATTGTTGTTTGGCGAGCCTGGGCTGGATTCGAACCCGCCAGCGCAGGTATACGTGGCTGGCGCCTTAGCCCGTTGAGCCACAGGTGCCAAGCCGCTATTAATACTGAATATGGGTAATGAAAAAAACCATTAGCAAAGCTAATATCCTTAGTAAAAAAACTCAAAACAATGGGATGAAAATTCTTTTAAAAACAAAGAAATGAAAAGAAAATGAGTTCTAGCTCTATAAGTATTTCTCTTCAATTATGCAAGAATTTAGGGACATCTGGAGGCTTTGAGATGGCCAGAGTGCTCTTAATAAAAGTTGTAGCTTTTTTTGGAGACAGAGTCTCATTTTGTTGCTCAGGCTAGAGTGCTGTGACATCAGCCTACCTCACAGCAACCTCAAACTCCTGTGTTCAAGCGATCCTTCTGCCTCAGCCCCTTGAATAGCTGGGGCTATAGGCACCAACTGTAACACCAGACTAAAAAGTCGTAGCTTTTGTAAAACAATTCTGCTTATATGTATTTCTTAATTGAGTGGTAATGTCACTATTAATGTAAAAAATTGATTGAAACACACAAAAAAATTTACTCTAGGAAAATAATCTTTCAGTGGATTTTTTTTTTTTTTTTTTTGAGACAGACCCTCAAGCTGTCACCCTGAATAGAGTGCTGTGGCATCACAGCTCACAGCAACCTCCAATTCCTGGGCTCAAGCGAGTCTCTTGCCTCCACCTCCCAAGTAGCTGGGACCACAGGCACCTGCCACAATGCCCGGCCATTTTTTGGTTGCAGCTGTCATTGTTGTTTGGCAGGCCCGAGCTGGATTCGAACCTGCCAGCTCAGGTGTACATGGCTAGCGCCTTAGCCTGTTGAGCCACAGGCGCCAAGTCTTTCATTGGGTTTTTAATAACATATTTTTTTTAAAAATTAGTGTAGGATTAGGGAGGCATCACATTACACTGAATACTGAGAAAATTAACTTGGTTGTATTTTTTTTTTAAACAAAAGGATAGAGTAGTACATGTCAATTATAGTATTATCCCTTAGTTCTGAGACTTTTGCTGTCACTTGTTCTCCATGACTGGGACTTGGCTTCTCCAGGAGATTCATTCCCAAATTTTATCAGTTGATAGCAAGGGCAATTCTGAACTACATTATCAGGCTACTTGATAAAATTGCCTGAAAAACATTAACAAACACGTAAAGCTACTTTTATGAATCTCAGAGCCAGAAACAATCATGCTTCCAAAATCAAGTAATACTTCAGAATTTCAAAATCAGTTCCTTTGCCTCTTGTCCTCCCCCAAGTCCAAATTTGGGAATACAGCTGTTCCCAAAGTTCTTTTCTTTTCTTCCTTTTTTTTTTTTTTGAGACAGAGCCTCAAGCTGTCACCCTGGGTAGAGTGCCGTGGCTCACAGCTCACAGCAACCTCCAACTCCTGGGCTCAAGCGAGTCTCCTTCCTCAGCCTCCCAAGTAGCTGGGACTACAGGCGCCCACCACACCACCTGGCTAATATTTTTTTGGTTGCAGCCGTCATTGTTTGGCGGGCCTGGACTGGATTTTAACCCTCCAGCTCAGGTGTATATGGCTGGTGCCTTAGCTGCTTGAGCCACAGGCACCAAGCCTCTTTCTTCTTTTTTAAGAGACAGAGTCTCATTCTTTTGCCCAGGCTGGAGTGTAAAGGCACATGATTATAGCTCATTATAGCCATGAACTCTTGGACTCAAGAGGTCTGCCTTCCTCAGCCTCCCAAGTAGCAAGGACTACAAGCTTGGGCCACCACGCCTGGCTAATTAAAAAAACTTTTCTTTTCTTTCTTTTTTTTTTTTTTTGAGAGATGAGGTCCTGCTGTGTTTCCCAGGATGGTCTCAAATTCCTGACCTCAAACAATCTTCTTGTCTCAACCTCCCAGAGTGCTGAAATTATAGACAGGCATGAGCCATTGAGTCTGACCCAAATTTCATATTTATATATTTTCTTTTCTTATATCTAATAAAAATTATGAAAACTTCCCAGAATCATAATAACTTACCCAGTTAAATATGCCAAAGGACTTTTGGCTTAAAAGACTTAGCCTAGACCTGGATAAATTTAGAGCAGTGGTAAGTAATCATTATAGTATAAATCTAAACCATAATTGTACCACTAGTACAAAATTTCTGTAGTTTCTTTTGTCATGCTACCAGTTAAATCAAACTGATACATCTATAAGTTTAAAAGAGTGGTGCTCATCGACTCATAAATGGATAAACAAACTGTGGTATATGTATGCCATGGAATACTATTCAGCCATAAAGTAAAATGTTATTATGTTCATCTTTTGTATATACCTGGAAGGATCTGGAGAATGTCCTTCTAGGTAAAGTATCCCAAGAATGGAAAAGCAAGCATCCAGTGTACTCAATATTTATGTGAAACTAGATGAATAAACTACACGCCCACACAAGAAAAAAGCACAATTAAATTCAAATAGGGAGGAGGGGAGAAGGAAGGAGGGGGGTTGGTAAGCTCTCGCCTAATGGGCACAACGTAAGGGTATATGGCACACCTCCTAGGTAAAGAGCTCAACTACAACTTGGACTTAACCTAACAAATGCAAACAATGCAACCTAATCCTTTGTACCCATATATTAATCTGAAACAAAAATTAAAATAAAGGAAATTACATTAAAAGTATGAAAAAAAGTGTGGTAAATTTATAAGCTGATAGATTTGACCAATCTTACCTTGGGAAGAGCTAAAATAACCATACTCTGTGTTGTGCTGTTAATGCTGTCCCAAGTACTGTTAGAAACAGCAAGATTTCTTCTTTTTTGTTTTTTTAGAAATAGCAATATTTCATTTGTTCTTTGCAGCATTCACATGAGGAAGAATTGTTTGTCATAGTCTGTATCCCTTATTTTCTAGATTGGGTAAACTGAGACGTAGCACAGCAGGGCCTCCAACCCTGGCCTCCTGTCTTCCATTAAGTTCTTTCCATACATTTTAATCAGTTTTGAAATTTATCTTAGAATTTTAAACTTGTGTGTGGATACTATTAGATAGTGACTAGAATGTGTATCTTGCATGATTCCACGAATTGTCCTGAATACTAATTGTTTTGTGCCATTTGAATGCTTTCTTTTTTAGAGTAAATATGGCAGAGCTTTCTGAGCCAGAAGGATCAGTAGATTGGCAAGAAAGATGTGTAGCTCTGGAGTCCCAGCTCATGAAATTTAGAGTTCAAGCAAGCAAGATACGGGAGCTCTTAGCAGAGAAGGTATGCCTTTCTTCCTAGCCTTTGTTATTGTTAGCTAGCTGTTTTATTTATATTAAATAATCTCAGTACTTTGGAGGTTATGCATTTTTAAAGTAATGAATATGATTTAACTTTTGTCAAGTGTTTGAAGATATAGTTGGTATATTCTTTTGCTGGAGTTAGAGTGGATTAGACCTTAAAACAAGAAATATTTTTTGTGAATGCTAGTGTAATATGTGAGAATTATGTATGTTTAATCAATAACATTCCAGACAGAAAAGCTATAATTTATTTGATTTTATTAAAGGAGTGCAACAGCCTTTGATCTACTAAATGTTTAGGAAAATCCTGTTAAAGTGATTATAGAAGAAATTTCTCTGTTGATAGTAAAACATTTAGTATATTTTGAAATACACATCTATAGGAATTTGTGTTGATTGGTATATTACTAAACTGTCATCTGGGCTAGAATTAAGTTTAATATACTTATATGCTTTTCTTAATAATTCTAATCAGGCGGTGCCTGTTGCTCAAAGGAGTAGGGCGCCAGCCCTATATGCTGGAGGTGGCGGATTCAAACCCAGCCCCAGCCAAAAACTGCAAAAAAAAAAAAAAAAAGAAAATTCTAATCATGTGATTGGAATATCATACCACAGGAATGTTTTTGCAAGTATGTACATAAAACCAATAGTTTTTTTGTTTATTCATTCATTCAACAAATATTCTCTGAGGGCTAATTTCTGTTAGACACCTTCTTTTTGTTGTTAGATACTCTTAATACTGTAGTTACATATGCAAACAAGACAACCCACATTCCTGTTTCGAGAGGACTTGGACTCTAAGGCTATGCTATCCTGTACAGTAGGCGCGAGCCATGTGTGGCTATTGAACACTTGAATGAGATGTGTTGTGTATGTAAAATAAACACTGATTTCTAAAGTGTGAAAGAATGTAAAGTATCTCAGCAATAGTTGTTATATTAATTATGTGTTGAAGGGATAGTATTTGGTTATTAGGTTAAATAAACAATATTAAAATTAACATTACCTATTTCTTTTTACTTTTTTAATGTTTGCACTAAAAAATCTAAAAGTGGGTGGCTCACATTGTATTTCTATTGAACAGCACTTTTTAGATGAATAGATGAATGATATTAATGGTTGTTCAAAACTCATCAGACAAATTACCAGTGATTTCTTAAATTCCACTCTGCATAATCCTTTTGTGCGATAGAAACTGGTACATGTATCACATCTCCAAAAAAGGTCTTAAATCTTCTTCCCTTTGCTAGCCAAGAATCTCTTAGCACAGAAATATTCTACTAAATTCCAGGGAAACATCATTCAGTTTAAACTTTCATATATATCATCTTAAATTACTGTGCTTGAACATCGTTTAGGCAGTAAGACTAAAGTTATCTTGTTCACTTTGGGTCAAGGATGACCCAGTAATAGGCTTTGTGGAGTAAATCTCCAGTGTCAATACGCTTTATTTATCGATATTAGAATAAAAGTTACAGCTTGAAAAAAAAATCACAGTTTGAATAAGTCTAAGATAGGGAAGTTTTTCCTGATTTGAAGTTAGTGATTCATTCTTTGTCTCTTGTTCCTCTCTCTATAAAAATCATTTCTCTCTGTAAAAATCGTGTGGTACTATGATTTACCTGGTGTTTTCCACAACCCCAACCACCACATCCAATGATTTTTGTCAAGCTCCACCACTTACATTCTTGTTGCCTAACCTCATGGACATTTGCCAGTGGTTGTCTTAGCCTTTTAGCAGTTGACACTGTTGACCACAGCATCCTTCTCAAAATCTTCTTGGTTTTCCTGACTTCTGTATGTTGTTGATTTCCTTATGGTCTGAACAGAAGTATACTTATTTGGATTTCTAAATTTTATGGCAACATTTGTTCTGTTTCTTAGAAAGTGTATTGTAGAAAGTTTCTCTATGAGTGCCCATTTTTTAAAGTTATAAAACTGTTGTTTTCTTTATAAATAAAATTGTAAACATCTTTTAATTATTAATTTTTTAAGCTATTAGATTTGATTTTTTTTGGTCAGGAAATGAATATGGAGAGGAATATTTCAAAATTTCTGTTTCAGTTGTGGTTTCTTTTTCTTTTTTTGGTCTTTCTTTTCTTTATTTTGTATCTGTGGCTTAAATCCTTTGGCAGATCTAAGGGATGGAATTATTCAGATATGTTTTACATATTGGAAAGTAGATATGTTTGCCAAATTACACATGGTTTTCCAGTAAAGATTAATATATTCAACACCAAAATAGAAATAAGGATTCTCAGGTTTAAAAAATTTTTGGTTACATAACCATGTTTTAAGGAAAATGTTTAAAATTTATTGACTTACAATGTTTTAAGCACTTTATAGATATGATTAATTCTTATACCAACCTGTGGAGTAATAAATTTTATTATCCCCATTTTATAGATTAGGCAACTGATACTGTGTAGCAGGAAATCTTCTAAGTGCTTTATATGTCAGCTTTTTTTTTTTTTTTTTTAGAGACAGAGTCTCACTTTGTCGCCCTTGGTAGAGTGCTATGGCTTCACAGCTCACAGCAACCTCCAGCTCCTGGGCTTAGGCGATTTTCCTGTCTCAGTCTCCCGAGTAACTGGGACTACAGGCACCCACCACTCACTCAGCTGCAGGTGCCGCCCTATATATCAGCTTTTTAATCCTTACAACTATGCTATGAGATAGCTACTAACATTATCTATATTTACACAGGAAGGGACTCCGGTAGAAAAGTTATGTAACTTGTCTGAGTTCATACCAAAAAGTGGGTAATGGAGTTCAGATTTGAATGTAGGCATTCTGCCTTTAAAGCCTGAGTGCTTAGCTATTACCCTATATAGCCTTTCTAAAACTATCAAGTTTTATTATTACTTTCTTTGCTTTCTCTGATGTATCTTCCTGCTCATCTATTCTGTCTTCTGTTCAGCCACGCAAGATGTAAATCCACTTTTCCTAGGGAGTAGATATCTGTGTATTCATTGATGTATGTATGTAGTAATAACGATTTACGTAACATTACATATTTTTCAAAGCAAACTCTTTTGCATTCCTGCAAAGTGCCAACTTGAGTCAAATATTGCATTCCAGAAGCTAGTCTGGTCCCATCCACAACCTTTGGTTTTGTGTTAGGACCAGACTACCCCAAGGCTTCTTCCTAATAGTTCTCCATACCTTCCCTCCAAATGGATTCCAGCCCAAGGCTTAAGATTCTTGAGAGAATACTAATTTGATTTGTCAGTTCTTTGCCAGGATGTGGCCAGCTTCTCTTTTCTGTGGCACTTTTGGTTCTTAGTTATATATTATTAGTGCTAGTTACAAGCAACTAACTCTAGATGCCAGCTCTGATTCCTAAGTCTTACATTAGCCAGTTTAAACCGCCCAGTAACCCTATAAAGTAGTTCTTATTATCACGCATCTAAAGAATTAACATTAAAGCAGAGAGTAATCGAGTAGTATGCCCAATATCACACATGTAACAAATAGCAGAGCTGCCAACCTTATTGTTTAGGTTTGTTGTGATGCAGCTAACAGAGTGTCTGGCCCCTAGAAGTAAGTCATTATTTTCCTATAACTTTCTCAGTTGACATATTGGTTATGTGTACAAGGAGATAACTTGAATATAATTACAGATTGATGGCAAATATCCTTCTGAATTTTTTTTTAAAAAGTATGAGATATCATACTCAGGGCATTTTTATGATTAAAGATAGATCTGTTTTATACCCTATATTGTTTGGAAATGGAGTAGGATCTTTTAGAAAAACTATTTTTGCACCTATTTTTTTATCACAGTTTTCAAGTAACTTAGAATGTTGAAGCTTGTGAAGAAAAAGGCCTTATTGAAGTCTTGGGCAAGTGCTACTGTAAGTGGGAGAGGTCTTAGAGGAATTTAAGGAATGGTGTTGGAAATATCCCTAGTGTGCCAAATATAAACTCTTCAGGGAAGCCAAGATTTAAACAGTTTTTCTGCTTTACAATATTACTAGTTAGTTTTCTAAGCCAGAGAGGGAAAAAGGAAAGTTTTTTCTGGCATTAAAAAAATTTTCTTTTAAGTTGGCAAATTGTGATTGTATATGTTTATTGGGTATAATGTGATGTTATATTTACACAATGTGGAATGATTAAGTTAATCCAATTAATTCATCCATCCATGGCCTCAAATACTTATCATTTTTTTGGTAAATATATTTGAAATTTATTCTCTTCGCAATTTAGAAATATATAATATATTGTTTTTAACTATCGTCACCCTGCTGTACAATAGATTTTGAAGCCCCCAGTAACTCTATAAGGTAGTTATTATTATCACCAATCTAAAGAATTAACATTCTTCCCATCTGTCTGAAACTTTGTACCCTCTGACCACAAATCCCTCATTCCCTGCGTTCCTGTCCTCCACACTCTGATAACCATCATTCTACTTCCTACTTCCTTTTTTTTTTTTTTTTGAGACAGAGTCTCACTCTGTCACCCCAGGTTGAGTGCTGTAGCATCATAGCTCAAAGCAACCTCAAACTCTTGGGCTCAAGTGATCCTCTTGCTTCAGCCTCCCAAGTTGCTGGAATTGTAGGTGTGTGCTATAAGGCCTGGCTGGGTTTTCTATTTTTAGTATAGATGGGGTCTTGCTCTTGCTCAGGCTAGTCTCAAACTTCTGAGTTCAGGCAGTCCACCTGCCTTGGCCTCCCAGAGTGCTGGGATTACAAGCATGAGCCCATGTGCCCGGCCTACTTTCTACTTCTATGAGTTCACCTGTCTTAATTTTCAAATATAAGTGAGATCATGGAGCATTTATCTTTCTCTGCCTTGCATATTTAATAGAGTATGATGTGCTTTGGTTAATCCATGTTGTCAGAAATAATGGCTTATCTTCTTTTTTAAGGTTGAATAGTAATCCATTGTGAATCTATGCCACACCCTCTTTATCCATTCATTTTTCAGTAGGCACTTAATTTGTTTCTGTATCTTAGCTATGGTGAATAATGTTGCAATGAACATGGGAATGCAGATTCTGATTACTTTTTTTTTTTTTGATAGAGACAAGGAGTATTGCCATATTACCCAAACTGGCCTCCTGGCCTCAAGCAATTCTCTCACCTCAGCCTCCTGAAGGCTGGGATTATAGGCATGAGCCATAACACCTGGAAAATAATTATTTCAGATCTTTTGGGTATATACCAATTGCTGGATCATGTGATAATTCTGTTTTTAGTTTTTTGAGGAATATCCATATATTTTTTTCCATAATGGGTGTACCAACTTACATTCCCACCAGCATGTACTAATATTCCCTTTTCCCCACGTCCTTGGCACTTGGTTGAGCACTCTTTAATATTGCCTATGGTGTTTGGTCATTGTGCTTTTTCCATAAAATTCCTTTATCTTGATTCCCTGTGAACTAGCACCTCAGCCCCTTCTCAAAACCAAATTTTATTTCTTGATCTTTTTGCACTAACTACTTTTATGGCTCCCATTCTTCATATTAACATGCCTTCTGGAGCTGCCTTGAATGGACTGTCCTTGACTTTTCCATCTTTCATCAGCTTCCCCAGAATTAACATCAAACCTCTTTCCTTAACTCCAGTTTCAATATTCTAAAAATTCCATGAACACCTTTAGTTGTGTTCCCCCTCATCATGTAAAAATCAATGTATCCGATTCCAAGTGTTCCAATTCCAGTGTGGGTCTTGTGCACAGTAAGCATTCTTGTTTGAAAGTTTCTTTTTAAGTTGAATCAGAAGTGAAATGTTGTTTATTTCCTATGGGTTAGATTGTCAGTGAAAATGAAAGGGAGAAAGAAAGGAAGAATTTTCCTTTTGGACATCAGCATGGCCTGCATAACCTAACACTGCTTTTACCTGATGTAGCATTACCATCTGGGATTTCCTGCAGCTCGGCATTTCTTTCATGAATATGATTCCCTTGAGGCAGTCTAGGTTTGATTCACACAAACAAGGGATCCCTGGACAGCATGGCATATACTTACACCCAACAGTCCCTTCCAATACTATGATTAATCTATTCAGATTATACATTTCCTCAAGTGCTTTATTGGCCCACCTAGTATTTCACAATACCTAATGGAATTTCTACATACACTTAAAAATGGGACTTTGTACGCTCATTTAAATATCATTTTGGGGGTTATTGGCTGAAGATATTATTACAAAATAAAAAGATGTTTGGTAGTTGAGTCTTTCATGGGATTTATGGGGAAAAATCGGGAAGAGAGATACTTGGTGGGGAATTGCTGTTGTATTAGTGAGTATGAAGATCCTAAAGTATTTTTCCTAAATTACCAATCTATTAAACAAGTTTATTAGTATGCAGGATCTGTAACAATGAGAGGATCGCTGAGTATTACGCGCTCAGTGGCAAGTTCCCTTCTGCCAGTTGTTGCTAAATCCACTTTGGCTACAGAAGGCTCTGGGGTGGTATAGTAGTCAGTTAAGCACTAGGTTTAGAATTTGCTGCTTCATTTTGTTATTGTAGAAGTGGCCTACTTATAAAATACTTATTTTTGTCCAAAGCCTGATGTGGTAAGTAGATTATTTTAAGTTTTTTTTTTTCTGACCGAATATGGATTGGCTGTGAAATTGAGCCAAAGTTTATATTATAGTCTAAATCATGAAAGTAAAAAATTACCTGAATATTTCTAGTATCACTTTCTTAGTAGTATGCAAAGTTATTTTCCAGCTTGTATACTAGCAAATAATCACTCAAAATCAAAGCATTAAAAAAAAATTTTAAAAAAGATCAAAGTATTGCCCTTCTATACTTCCGTTATGTTTCAAACTGGTTTAAAGTCTTCCAGACTTTATTGGATATACTTAACATTTATTTACGTTAATGCAATGTGAAGTGTTTGGTATTTGACCTGTAATATAGGTTGTGAAAATGTAGTGTTTCAAACTGGTTTAAAGTCTTCTAGACTTTATTGGATATACTTAACATTTATTTACATTAATGCAATGTGAAGTGTTCAGTATTTGACCTGTAATATAGGTTGTGAAAATGTAGTGATTACTCTTAATCAAAGTTTACCCTTACTTTAATTTTACTTTTACTTTTTATTTTTTTGAGACAAGGCCTTGTTCTCTTCCCCACACTGGAGTGCAGTAGCATGATCATAGCTCATTACAGTCGTGAAGTCTTGGGCTCAGGTGACCCCACTGCCTAAGCCTCCTAAGTAGCTGGGACTACAGGTATGCATTACCATGCCTAATATTTTAAAAAAAATTTGTAGGTCAGGCACTGTGGCTCATGCCTATAATCCTAGCACTCTGGGAGGCCAAGGTGGGTGGATTACCTGAGCTCATAGGTTCGAGAACAGCCTGAGCTAGAGTGAGACCCAGACTCTACAAGTAGTTGGGCATTGTGGTGGGCGCTTTTAGACCTAGCTACATGGGAGGCTGAGGCAAGAGAATCACTTAAGCCCAAGAGTTTGAAGTTGCTGTGAGCTGTGATGTCGTGGCACTCTACTGAGGGTGACGAAGTGAGACTGGGTAGAGATGAAGTTTCTCTATGTTCCCAGGCTGGTTTCAAACTCTTGACTAAAGCAATCCTTCCTCTTTGGCCTCCTCAAGTGCTGGGATTACAGATATGATCCATTATACCCTGTCTAGCCTTCCTTTTATTTATTTATTTAATTTTTTTTCTTACTTTGTCACCCTCAGCAGAGTGCTGTGGCATCACAGCTCATGGCAACCTCAAACTCTTGGAGTCAAACAATTCTCTTGCCTCAGCCTCCCACGTAGCTAAGACTATAGGCACCCGCCATGACGCCTGGCTATGTTTTAGAGATGGATGTCTCACTCTTGTTCATGCTCGTCTCGAACTCGTGAGCTCAGGCAATCCACCGACCTTGGTCTCTCAGAGTGCTAGGATTACAGATGTGAGCCACCGAGCCCAGCCTTATTCTTCCTTTTAAATAACTTTTTGGAGTTAAAGCTTTTATTCATTCATTCATTTTATGCTTTCATTCATTTGTTCAACAAACTTTTATTGAGTTTCTGTTGTGTGGTATTCATTATTCCTGCCTTAACCATTGATGGGTAAATAAATGATACATCCAATATCTGGAGAGAAAGCACTTAGCTTTTATTTATCTAGTGGTAGAAATCTGTTAGAATCTCTAATTCCAAATTTAGTCTTTTTTTGTAAATTGTTTCTATTTTGAATATTGTGATTTTAAGTTACAAATTAAAGTTTCCTTGGCTGAAAGCAGACAAAGGATGGAAATAAATACAAATGTTATCCAGCTAAGATTTTTGTGGTTTTATGTATTTGGGATTGATTGTCATATGGTTTGGTATAAGTATACATTGTATATATAGTTTATAAATTCTAGAGCCATTGTGATTCAGCCAAAAGGGCTCCAGGAAATCAGAATAGAAAGATTGAAACCTCAGCCATGTCACTGGCTGGGAGAATAATCATGTGCAAGGCATATTCATTCTGAATATCAGTTTCCTAATATCTATAATAGGAATAATAATTTCTGTCACATGGGTTAGCTGTGAAGTAATTTACTTGAAAGTTCCTAATTCTTTTTTTTTTTTTGAGACAGAGTCTCAAGCTGTCACCTTGGGTAGAATGCCGTGGCGTCATAGCTCACAGCAACCTCAAACTCTTGGGCTTAAGAGATTCTCTTGCCTCAGCCTCCCAAGTAGCTGGGACCACAGGCGCCCACCACAATAACCGACTAGAAAGTTCCTGATTCTTAAACACTAATTCAAATTTTTACAAGTTGCCTTCTGTTCCCTGAATTGTATTTTTCTCCCCTGTTTTTATGTTGTGTTTTTTCAGGTTGCAAGCTTTACTCGTATGTCTGATCTTTGGTGGTCTATTTATATTTATGAATGGGACATCTGCAGAGTTGACTGACAGTTGTATATAAATGGTCAATGCTGATCTGCAGTCAACCTTTGCTTTATGGTGAGGGGGTGCAATACTGTCTATTTGGCTGGGAGCTCATAAATGCTTCAGTTGATGGACTTCTGCACTTCAAACAATATATTCAATTTTATAAGCAAGAAACTTTTCAATTTTTTAAAGAAATAGATGCTTAGCTACTGGACACTTGGCATATAAGGATGCTTGACAAAGTTTAAGGAAATTAGTTGGCGCTAAGGGCCACATATTTACCATTAGTATTAGCTATTTCAATCTGACATATCACAGCCCCTCTGTAGATGTAGAAATGCATTCTGTAGAGCATTTGCCTCTTAGGAGGAGATGCTCAGGACCCTCCAAGCCTTATTCTATACTATGCTTTCTATCCTTCTGCCACACCAAACATGGGAACTAAGTGACCATGTGCATATTTATTGGTAACCTTGAACCTTGCTTCCTTCTTACTTGGCTACTAAAATGATGGCAGCCAGACTTTAATACAAGAGGTAAATGGAAGTCTTCAGGGGCTCTTTTATGAATCCAGGGGGAGAGAGATAGTGACGCTGACATCAGTGATTCCCCAATAGAGAGCCCAGACAGATCACCCAAGGTTAAAATTCTTAGTCAAGAAACCCCCACATATATCTGAAGTTTCTAGTCAGCCTTTTAGTCCTGCACCCTTAAAGTAGTGTCTCATGGATCACCAGAAATCTGAAGAAAACCTCTAATATGAAAGGTAGAGAAAAATCAGAGAAAGACTCCCAACATTGCCTGGAAATGGGAAATATGGAAAAGGAGACAAAACAAAATGAGCAAAACTTTATCATTTAATATCATATTCTCAGAAGGAAAATAAAGGATTGTGCATCCATGAAACAGGGAATATTCTGAGAATAAAAGGGCTCTTGAAAAATTAGTAACATGGGTGTAGAAATGGGAAACTAAAGGGTTGAACCAGAAACTTAGGGAGAGTTCCTGGAAGTAGAGCAAAATGCTAAGAAGATGGAAAATGGGATATTTTCCTATCCCTTTAATTTCAACCTTTGTGACATGTGTTCGGTATGCTCTTTCAAGTGGTATATAGCTACATTTCTTTATCCAACTGGGCAGATAATTTCTTAAATGCCAGCATAAATACTTTATAATATAATAATTATTAATTTCAATAACTTGAAACTGGAATGTGGCAAGGAAACGTTAGGGAGTTGGTAGTAATTTACAAACAAAACAAAACTCTATATAGGATAGCATCATCATGGGAGGTTTGCTGAGGGAAAGCACAGAAAGTCAATAGCAGTGGGGAGCAGAATATCAAAAATGGGGAGTACAATGGCCCTCATTGATTTTTCTTTAGAGAGCACTCCTGGAATCTGACTGTTTTCTAGAACAAAACCCATCACCTTCAATTTAAACTTTCAATCAAACTTTGTTAATTTACATAATTATGTACCTTTGATGGATAACAAAAGATGTCAAATGTTGTATAAATCTATTAGAAACCATGAAGTGGAAAAATGTCAACCGAAATACTTCAGTTGTCTCATCTTGTCCTAGAGAGGGAACTAGTGGTTTTTTCAGTATTACCACAAAACTAACTGGCTTGAAAGCAGGAGGTGATGTGGGAATGGGTTGGAATGGGGTTTGGTAGAATCACCCTTCAGGTAGGATGGCTAATACAGCTGAAGATGGAGATCTTTCATCATGGAGGATCATTCAGCCCTTGACAACTTCTTGGGTTTGCCATGGCTTTGCAACAGCAGCCTTCTTTTAATTTGTAATATGAGATGCATTTTCTTTCTTTCTTTTTTTTTTTTTTTTTGTAGAGACAGAGTCTCACTTTATCGCCCTCAGTAGAGTGCCATGGCGTCACACAGCTCACAGCAACCTCCAACTCCTGGGCTTAGGCGATTCTCTTGCCTCAGCATCCCAAGTAGCTGGGACTGAGATGCATTTTCTTAAAAAGAAAAAGTAATGTTATCTTGAGCATTCATTTCGGTTTTTTTTTTTGAGACAGAGTCTCAAGCTGTCGCCCTGGGTAGAGTGCTGTGGCATCACAGCTCACAATTACCTCAAACTCTTGGGCTTACACAATCCTCTTGCCTCAGCCTCCCAAGTAGCTGGGACTACAGGTGCCTGCCACAATGCCCGGCTACATTTCGTTTTTTAAAATAAAACATGCAGACCATAAAAAATTATTCTTTTTATGAATAATTGCATCTTTTAGCTCCATTGCCTCTCTGTTATTTACTTGTCTTTTCTTCTGCCACGCCCATTACTTTGACGTATTTCTTAACTAGTAATTTATATTTTCCACCCTTTTGTGTATTACATTTTACATGAATTCCTTGTACTATTTTTCATGTTATGAGTTCTCTCTTTTACTGAGCTCAGAATAGAGTTTTTTATGTATGTTAATTACCTATTGCTGATGAAATAACAGTAAACCCAAAACACAGTGGCGACAACAATAAACATTCACTACTTGCACAGTTTCTACAGGTCAGAAATTTGAGAATGACTTAGCTCGTGTGTGGTGAAGTTATAGTCAAAATGTTGTCCCAGATATTGGTGATCTGAAGGCTTGACTAGAGCTGGAGGATTCACTTTTAAAATGGGTCAGTCCAGTGGTAGTTGATAAGTTGAGGTCGGCTATTGGTAGGTAAGAAGCCTCAGTTCCTAGCAGCTGGACATCTCTATGTGGCTTGCTGAGAGCTCTCACAACATGGCACTGGCTTTCCCCAGAGCAAGGAATCCAAGAGAGTACAAGGAGGAAGACACGGTGTCTCTTAGGACCTACCCTCAGATGTCATCTTCCATGATTTCCGTTGTTCTGCTGGTTGTAAAGGTCAGCTCTCTGCCATAAAGGAGGGGACTACATGGATTACTGAGGGCTGTTTGAAGGCTGGCTACTCAACCACTTACTGAGATTTTTCTTCTTTTAGTGATTGTATCTGTATCTATTTAATTTTAAAAACATTTATTTGCTTACTTATTTAGTAGAGATGGGGTTTTATTCTTGCTCAGGCTGATCTCGAACTCCTGAGCTCAAGCAGTCCTCTTCCCTCAACCTCCTAGAGTGCTAGGGCTACAGGTGTGAGCCACTGCACCTGCGCAGTTTTGTTTTTTTTTTTTGAGACAGAGCCTCAAGCTGTCACCCTGGATAGAGTGCTATGGCATCACAGCTCACAGTAACCTCCAACTCCTGGGCTCAAGCGAGTCTCCTGCCTCCGCCTCCCAAGCAGCTGGGACTACAGGCACCCGCCACAACGCCCAGCCATTTTTTTGGTTGCAGCCGTCATTGTTGTTTGGCGGGCCCAGGCTGGATTCGAACCTGCCAGCTCAGGTGTACGTGGCTGGCGCCTTTGAGCCACAGGCGCCGAGCCACCTGCGCAGTTTTTAAGGCTTTTAATTGGTTTTTTTCCCTGCCTACTTATTATTGTTTAGCTTTTCCTGTTTTTCTTCTTCCTTCAGTCCTTGTTCTTTTAAAACTAGATTTTTGGGCGGCTCCTGTGGCTCAGCAAGTAGGGCGCCGGCCCCATATACCAAAGGTGGCGGGTTCAAGCCCGGCCTTGGCCGAACTGCAAAACAAAAAAAATAGCCAGGCGCTGTGGCGGGCGCCTGTAGTCCCAGCTACTCGGGAGGCTGAGGCAAGAGGATCGCTTAAGCCCAAGAGCTGGAGGTTGCTGTGAGCAGTGTGACGCCACGGCACTCTACCCAGGGCGATAAAGTGAGACTCTGTCTCTACAAAAAAATAAATAAATAAATAAATAAATGGAAGAACATACCATTTTCTTGGATGGAAAGAGTCAACATTGTTAAGCTATCTATACTACCCAAAGCAATCTACAGGTTCAATGCAATCCCCATTAAAATACCAACATCATGCTGTGAAGAAGTTCACATTGTTTTGTATGGAACCAGAAGAAACCCCATATAGCCAAGGCAATTCTTAGTAATAGAAACGAAGCCGGAGGCATCACTCTACCAGACTTCAGGTTATATTACAAGTCTTCAGTGATCAAAACAGCATGGTATTGGCACAAAAGTAGAGACATAGACATAAGGAACAGAATAGAAAACCCAGGGATGAAACCAGTTTCTCATTGCCATCTGATCTTCCAGAAGCCAAACAAAAGCATACACTGGGGAAAAGAATCCCTGTTCAATAAATGGTGGTGGGAGGTCTGGATAGTCAAATGCAAAAGACTGAAACTGGACTCACACTTTTCACCACTTGCAAAAACTGATTCAAGATGGATAAGAGATTTAAATCTAAGACATGAAATGATAAAATTCCTTGAAGAAAGTGTGGGAAAAACTCTTGACGATGTCAGCCTGGGGAAAGATTTTATGAAGAAGACTTCAGTGGCAATCGTGACAACAACAAAAATAATCAAACAGGACTTGAATAAGCTGAAAAGCTTCTGCACAGCTAAGGACGCACCAATTAAAGCAAATAGACAATCTTCAGAATGGGAAAAGATATTTTGCATGTTACCAATCCCACGAAGGGTTGATCACTAGACTCTACAGAGATCTCGAATTAATCAACAACAACAACAACAAACAATCCCACCTATCACTGGGCAAGAGACCATGAACAGAACCTTCTCCGAGGAAGACAGATGAATGGCTAACAAACATATGGAAAAATGCTCATCACCCCTAATCATTAGAAGAATGCAAATCAAAACCCCTCTGAGATAACCCCCGTGAGAATGGCCCACATCACAAAGTCCCAAAGCTGCAGGCTGATGTAGATGTGGAGAGAAGGGAGCACTTTTACACCGTTGGTGGGACTGAAAACTAATACAGACTCATTGGAAAGAAATATGGAGAATCCTCAAAGAACTGAAATTAGACCTTCTATTGTATCCTGCAATCCCATTACTAGGCATCTACCCAGAAGAAAAAAAAAGTCATTTTATCATAAGGACATTTGCACTATACTGTTTATCACAGCTCAATTTGTAATCACAGGCAATTCCCATCAACCCAGGAATGGATTAACAAGCTGTGTTTTATATATGGAGCACGTGAATAGTATTCCATGCCATATATATGGAATACTATTCCATGGAATACTATTCAGCCATGAAAAAGATGGAGACCTGGGCAGCATCTTGGCTCAAAGGAGTAGGGTTCCTGCTCCATATACTGGAGGTGGCAGGTTTAAAACAGGCCCCAGCCAAAAAAAAAAGGGGGACCTTACATCTTTTGTATTAACCTGGATGGATTTGAAACACATTCTTCTTAGTAAAATATCGCAAGAATGGAAAAGTAAGTATCCAATGTACTCAGTACGAACGTGAAGCCAGCAGATGATCTAATACATGCCCACATAAGAGAAAAACTCAATTCAATTCAAGTTGGGGGGAGGGGGGAGAGGGGTAGAGGGGGAAGGGTGTGCTCCTATGTAAGGGTATATGGCATACCTCTTGGGTGTGGTGCACAACTACAAGAGGGACTGTACCTAGCAAATGCAAACATTGTAACCTAGATGTCCGTACCCTCATATTAAGATGAAATTTAAAAAAAAGAAAAAAAGACAAGAATGGAAGTGTAGCCAGAGCCCTTGAAATTTTGGTGTTTTTATTTATTTAGCATTTTTAATGACTAAATTAAGCTACAATCAAACTTTTTTTTTTTTTTTGAGACAGAGTCACCCTCGGTAGAGAGCTGTACCACAGCTCACAGCAACCTCAAACTCTTGTGTCTCAAGCCATTCTCTTGCCTCCGCCTCCGGCGTAGCTGGGACGACAGGTCCCCGCCACAACACCTGGCTGTTTTTAGAGATGAGGTCTCGTTCTGGCTCAGGCAATCCACCCGATTCAGCCGCCCAGAGTGCTAGGATTACAGGCGTGAGCCACCATGCCGGCCCCAGAGAGAGAGAGAGAGAGAGAGAGAAAGAAAAAAGAATGTGGGGCAACTGTAGCTATACCCTCCTTACTGGAGAGAAACTATTTGGGTGTTTCTTAGTAAAGTTAAAATCACACCTACCCCATAGCCCAGCAATTCCAATTCCAGTACTCAAGGGAAATGAATGCGCCTGTCCATAAAAAGACTCACACTGAGAGAGAATATTTATTTACAGCAGTTCAGGAAGGACCACTCCCCCTTCCCCACTTGTCAAGCAAGTGGCATCTGTTGCCTATCACCAGGAGTACAAGTCCAGACACTTCTGGCCCTCTCATCTTGGTGTGTCAAGTGAAAGCACTGAACGGAAGAACAACACTTGACTCACATAGGCAACAGGCAGAGCAGGGTCAGCTTCAGTAGTGGGCCTCAGGCCCCCATGGCCAACAGGTCTCTCTGGGCGAAGCGCCAGCGGCCTGCACTCACTCCTTTTGAGACACGAAAGGAAGGACCATGCCCCCTTCCCCAGGAGGGCGGGGGTAGGGGGTGGGGGTGGGGGACAGATGCCTTTTGACTCACATGCTTAAGCAGCACACTGAGTCTGACTCGGGGGAAGATACTCCCACACTAAGTGATCAGTCTAGCACAGGCTGTGAGGACTCTGTCTCTGATAAGGCAGAATACCAGGCCCAAGGCCCATTCTCACTGGGGCAGAGTGGAGGTGGAAAGACTGCCTGCAGGAGACTGCCTTTCCCACAACCGAGGCACTCCTCACAGCCAAGGCACGTCTTCACCCAATCATCCATCAACTGTGGTGTATTCAGAAGCGCGTTGGAATGACACTCTTCAACAACACCAAAATTAAGAAGCGATTAACGCGGTGACATGGAAATACCTCAAAACTTAATGGGGCACGGAGAAAAAGTCAGATACCGCAACCGCACATCGACTCATGTGAATTTCAAGGGGAAGGTAAAATGAACACATGAACTTATGGGATAGTCCTCAGAATAATGTGTAAGTAAGCGAGGGAGAGTGAGCATTGCCTGTGAAGGGGTTGTAAGGACCTTGCTGGGATGCTGCCAATTTTCTGTAACCTGGTCTGGATGTTGATTACATTTGCCAAAATTCGATACTCTATGCAGTAGAAGTTTGTGCGTTTTACTCTATGTGAAGCGTGCCTCAGTGATTTCCTGTTAGCATACAAGTGGGGAGGAGGGGAAGGGTACTGGGGGAGGAAGGACACGCCGGTGCGATCATGACAAAGAGTTTGGAGTTCAAAGTCCTTGAAAACGTGTTGTCCTTTCGTGCTAAAAAAAAAAAAAATTCCCCACTGGAATTTGAAACATCTCTCCTGGAAAATGGGTCGTGAGCCCACGATTGTTGCCTGGGTCACTTTCTGCGTCATGCTCAGTCCGACACGGAGTGGATGGAGCACGTCCAGAGTGACGGTTTGGCTGCGGCCCAGGTCACTGCACCGCGGGGTCTCTTTCCCTTCCCCTGAGCCGCACCTCAAGAGGTGGCTGGAGGAAAGTGCCTCTCTCTGGCCCCAACATAAAGGACGAAGCAACGGGTTAAACAGAGCAAGCAAAAAGAGACACCTCGCTCAACTGAGGCACTGCCGTGACTCGGATTCGAACCGAGGTTGCTGCGGCCACAACGCAGAGTACTAACCACTATACGATCACGGCGAGCCACAACCCCAGCGGCGGAGGACGTCCTTGCTCCAATACTTTTGACGTAAAGTCATTCCAGTCGCCAGGCGGCTTTCTTGTTAGACAGCCCCGTGTACACGTGCCTTTCTTTCCCTCGGGCCTGCTCTCTGTTGTCCCCGCCCTTCGTCCCACTTCTGACACTCGGTGGAAACAACTCCCGTCTCCCGTAATCCCGCCTGCGTTCTCCGCACAGGCCTCGGGAGGTGTAGCTGTCCTCGTCCGCACCACCCCGCCGGTGTCCCGCCTAGTCGCGATTCCAGGTCTGATTCTTCCTCTCTCCGGCCCCCCCCCCCCATCCCCCCGACCGCAGCGGGCAAGAGCGAGGCGAGCGCCAGCGCGAGCGGCGCGACGGATGGCCGGGTGAAGGGGAGTAGAGGACGGGAAGAGCCATCCCCGGAGCCCAGCGGCGTTCAGCTTCCTCGCGGACCCACGCGGCTCAGACACGCGGAGTCGCGGACCCGGGCATCTCCCGGACCCGGCTGCCGAAGGCTGCCCTGGCAGCTTCGGACTCACCCAGCAAACGGGTTTCAATGGGAGCCAGCGGCTGACCGCGCGGTGATTCAACCTCTGGGTTTCCGAGGCGTTGGAGCCGGCTCAGGTGTCCTGCAAGGGGCAGGAGCCCCGCCTGGCGTTGAGTGAGCGTCCTCACCTCCGGGGTTCAGCTGCCTGGAGCGCTGGCGTATTAACCGGTAGTTGACTTGAGAGTCTGTCTCTTGCACCTTTAGGACAGCAAACTGTTGGCCGTTTGGCTTTTCTCTCTAGACAGCGCTTCCTTTTACGGGAAGGCAAGATGAGACCTCCGTTAGCCTCCTCCCTTCCATGTCTTATGTACAACGTGAGCCGGTAAACCAAGGCCTTGGCTGATCCTCACAAAAGAGCTAGGAAGAAAACCAGGTGTCTGGGAAACCCAATATCCTAGACAGAGCAGAATGGTCACAATTAGCCTCTAAATTCCTCTCGACAAAGGCGTCCCTTCCGTTTTTCCCTTGTACTATCATTTCCTTAGCCCTTTCCATACACTTCTGGAATTAGACGATTTTAAAATCATAGAACTTCTGGTTCTATGATTTTAAGATCACCTCTAATGCTGTGGTCATCATTCTTGTGCACAGACGTTTGGCCACTGGTTTAAGTGTAACTATAGAATAGAGGTCCGGAAAGACCAATTACTCTGTCATAGTGTTTACATGGCAGTCATGTCCTTCCTGTTTTCTCTCCTTGGTTGGCTTGTTAGCTAGAACTCTTCCTTTTGTTATTTTAGATATTGCTTTAGGGGTTATAACATACATCTTTAACTTACCGCATCTGCATTCAAGTGATCTTATACCTGGCCTTCTGGCCTTGATGCTATTCTTCCCATGCAGTTTGCCTTTACAAATACTATAAACTCCACAATCCAGTCTTAATACTTCTCTTTAAATGGTCAAATCTTGAGAGATAATTTAAATGACCAGAAATACATGTTTGGCGTTCTTCATTCCTTCCTGTAGATCCAAATTTGCACCCGATATCCATTTCCTTCTGCCTGGAGGACCCCTTTGCTGTTTCCTGTCATAGAACCCAAGGTTAACTCCTCCGTCCCCCAACCCCAGGACTTTCAAGATGCTATTTTGCTGCCTACTGGCCAGCATTGCTTCTGGGAGAATCTAGCAAGAGCAAAAAGAAACCTGATGCAACCCTCATCTTTGTCCCTGTGTGTGTACAGTGACATTTCCTGCTGGCTGGATTTGAGCAATCTGATTATGATTATTCACGGCTTCCTATTCCCTGCTCATTTCTTCCAAAAGGCCAAATCTGCCATTTAATCCCATCTAGCAATTTATCATCTCTAACATGGTGGTTTTCATCTCTAAGCACCATGTTAGAGATTTGGACGATTTTGTATACTGTACGTCCCACATCTCTACTAAACTCTTTAGCCCCAGGAATATGGTTGTAATAACTGTTTTAAAGTCCTCTTTGCTCTGTCTTACATCGTGTCAGCTCTGGTTTGATTATGCTCCTCATTTTGGGTCGCAGGCTCCTGTGCCTTTGCATGCCTGGGATCCTTTGGTTGTGTGACAAGCATTGTGAAGTTCACCTTCTCATCTGCTGGCCATTCTGGCATCTCTACACAACTTGAGATACTGAGGCTTTTCTCTGGGACAACCGGTTGAGATCAGTTTAATCCTTTTGGGTCTTGCTTTTATGATTTCTTTTAGATAGGTCAGTCTAGGGCTGAGTATACCCCCCTGCTAATGTAAGTCCTTTCTAAGGATTATCCCTCATGTCCTGTGAATCACGAGCAGTCCACTCTGGCTGGTGGGAGCGAGTGCGACCTCCTGCCCTGCACAAGCACCAGGCACTGTTCCACAACCCTTTCAGAAGTTTTCTCATTTTGGCCTCAGGCAGTTTCTTCACAATCATGTACTGGTCAGTACTCTGCTGAATGCTTGAGGGTGACCCTTCCACATCCCTAGATTCTGTCTGTCTGTCTCTGTCTCTCTCGTCGTTGGGTCTTTGTCCCGTGAACCCTAGCTGCCAGCCTCTCCACAAACACTCAGCTTCATCTCCTCAGTCCAGGGGGTTGGCCTCCAATTCCCTTTCTGGGGCCTGGCCTAGAAACTCCCCAGAGGCTGTAAGCTGGGGCAATGCTGCGTCTAACCTTGTTTGTTTCTCATCTCTCAGGGGTTGCTGTCCTTGGTTGCCTGATATCTAGTGGGTTGAAAACTATGATTTCTTGTATTTTGTCCGTTTCTTTGTTGGGGGACATGGGGTAGCTTTCAGGCAGGAGAGTAAATCGGACATCTGTTACTCCTCCACCTTTGCTGGAAGCTGAAGCCATCTCTTTATATGTTGCTAGCTTGGCTTCAATAGGAGGGGTGCCAATTTGTATTGCGACGTGTTTTTCCAACTCTTCCTCCCTGCTCTTGCCAGCACAACAAACTGTCTATACATCAGTCTAATCTACTAAATGTGAGGAGTGGTGCCCTCCTGACCTACCTAAGCAGGAGGTACAACAGAAAGACATGGTGGACATTGCCCAGGGACACTCCATTGCATATATTGCACAGCTAAACTTCCAACATGTTTAGAAAGTCTTCCAATAATTGTAATTGTTTTCTTTGGTGATCTCCTTAACTGAGTCCAGAGATACCTGGCCGGACTGCCCCTGGATTGCGTCCTGTCGGCAGCTTCTCAAAGAGGAGGGGAAAGAATCACTGGTCGGAGACATTTGTTTCTCTCCCCTTTTCTGTATGAATTGCATCTTACCTCTATTGGCGGCAAACAATCTGACGACTGTTCCCTCTCCTACACAAGGGTGGGTGAGCAGGCCGAGGACTGTCTCTGTATTATTCCTTCACAGTGTCTGCCACCCCCATGCCCCCTACCCCTGCAAAAGTTATCTCACTTCAGACCGATCCCTGGAGCCATAAAGTCCTGCACCTGACAACGCAGCTTGTGCCGACCTGGATCCTTAGAGTTACCAGCTCACTTTCCCTCGGCTCTTTGGTTGAATCTCATGAGTACACCTTAACTCTTTTACACACTAACTCTGGTTCTTGGGCATACCTCCCAACTCCCTAACTGACCCCCACCAAGCTCTCTCCTTCTGTGTCTGTGTGTCTGTGTCTGGCTGTCTGTCTCTGTCCCTCATACTGCAGGCTGCACCTAGTCTTACCCACTTTCTTCTCCTCTTCACCTTTCCCAGGTTCATCTTCATCTCTGCCTCTTCCTCACAGGCGGAGTGTGGGGGCACCTTGCAGGGTGGGGAGCTCATTCCAGATGGCGTCCTCTAGACTTCCCCAAATCAGGACTCTTAACTTGATTCTAAATTAGCTCTCCAAAGAAACATTCCAAAGAATGTCCACCATGGGAAAGCTTCTTCTATCTTTCTCTTATCCAAAAGACTAAAAGCTTAAAGTCCAAAGTAGAGTTCTTGACATGGCATTAGGATGCCTTCATTCACCAAGCGTTTATTGGGTGCTTCCTGGGTGCCAGGCATTGCTCCCGGTGAGATGCTGCGTGGTGAGCAAGTCCACAGTCCCTGCCCCCACCGAAGCCACATCTGGACACGTCAAGAAAGGACAGTGTGGTGGGAATACCACTGGTTTCTGCCCTCCCCACAGTGTGTGTGCTGGTCCAGACCAAGAAGCACAGCAAAGAATGGGGAAGCAGGTGACTCCAGACCTAAAGGCTGCAGTGGTCACCTGCAGTGAGACTCCTTCCAAAGTGCAGAGGGACAGGGGGTTGTGGGGGAGGGGGCGGAGGGACAGTGGTGGATCTGAATTTCCTGCATGTGAACCCCAGCGTCAAGTGACCTGGGATCAGTTCAGGTCAGTCTAGGGCTGATTATACCCCCTACTCCCAAACGTGCCTCCATGTCACAGTGCCACCGTGGGATCTGGAACTCGCACAGTGGCGCAAAGAAATGAGGGTGCCAGCCTGGGAATAGGGGGCCTTGGATAATAGACAAGTGTGCTGTCAGCCGTCCTAAGACCTCCAGACACCACATACCACCTAGTGGAGCAGTCAGGCCATTCCCTTGGCGAACAACTAAGGACTCATCGTTTCATCCCCCTCAGGGATGTAATTGCCTTATAATTCTCTTCTTCGCCGACCTTGATCCTTCCATATCCACTCACCTGGATATGGAGTCTTTGCTGCCCCTCTCCTTCAAGTTAGATGTCAGAAATTCTGCCTAGGCTCGGCGCCTGTAGCTCAGCAGCTAGGGCGCCAGTCACATATACCCAGAGCTGGCAGGTTCGAACCCAGCCCGGGCCTGCCAAACAACAATGACAACTACAACCAAGAAATAGCTGGGCATTGTGGGGGCACGCCTGTAGTCCCAGCTACTTGGGAGGCTGAGGCAGGGGAATCAGGGGAATCACTTAAGCCCAAGAGTTTGAGGTTGCTGGCAGCTGTGACACCACAGCACTCTACCGAGGGCGACATAGGGAGACTCTGTCTCAAAACAAGAAAAGAAATTCTGCCTAAATGCTTAAGGGTTCATTAGAAAAATAGAAACCATTTACAAATGGTTTGTTTCAGGCAAAAGCTCAGTTCTGGGGCTCCAGAACCGACATATGCTGTGGCCAGTACACACCTTCCCTCCCCACACCCACACCCACAGCTGGTTTTTAAGGTTGAACATCTCTGAGAAGGTGACAGTCCCTAGCAAGAAGAGCAAGAGGACCTCGGATTCTTCTGTGGGAAGTCCTAGACTAGACTCTAGTGGGAAGCCTCACTCCTGGCAGCGATGGTGTGACTTTGGACAAGACACTGAGGTTTTCTGTGCCCCCATTTCCACTGTGAAATGGACCCAGTGGAAATGCTTTCCACCAGGGTTGTCCCAAGTCTAAATGAGACATGCATGTAAGACATTGAACCCAAAACATGACACCTGGTAAGTGCTCCAGAAGCATTAGCCATTGTTACTGCTTTTATCCTCAGTGGCCTCATCACCATTCTCTACACCAACCTTCTTGATAATTTCATATCCTTTTGTGGTATGAACGGATCATTGTTAATTTAAACATTCCCCGACTGATGGACTTGAGATTGACTTGCCTTTTTATTGCTACAAATATTGCTGCTGGGGCTCGGCGCACAGAGCTTAGTGGTTAGAGCACTGGCCATATACACCGGGGCTGGCAGGTTCAGACCCAGCCCGGGCCTGCTAAACAACTATGACAACTAGAGGTTGCTGTGAGCTGTGACACCTCGGGCATTCTACCAAGGGCCACATGGTGAGACTGTCTCAACAATAAACAAACAATTATCGCTGCTGGGGACATCCTTATACATTTACCCATCATCACTTGTGGGGAATGGAATTGCCACATCAAAGCATTAGCCTAATCATCCTTCGATTAGCCTAATTTTGCTGATTCCTGCCCAGTTCCTCTACAAAGGTGGTGTAGTGGGTCACCTTTCTAGCAGTTCTGCCTTCTTGGAAACACTGCCTAGCAGTACTATTTTTTGGAATGTATTTTTGCCAACAATTACCCTCTCTAGGGGAGATTTACCCAGCTGAGTTTACACTTAGTTGGGCTCAGGATATTTGGACCAACTTAACTAACATCCTGGAAAAGCTGAAAAAAAACCCCACCTCTCGTCTACTCTCACTTTTGAGCTCATCTCTCAGATAAGCTGTCAGCCCATAGCAGCACAAATGCACACACCCCGTATCCGCCTGGTGGATGCTACTGCTTGTTGTTTTCACACGTTGTTCTAGATCTCAGTCGGCAAAGGGCCAGTTCAACGGAGAGACTGGGACCTGGCCTCGCGGGAGTTTTCAGCGCGCAGGGTCTTCTGCTTCCGGGCCTTGCAGGGTATCTGGCCGGGAAGGAGCGGAGACAAGCGTTGCAAAAGAACTTCCCTGACCGGGGACCGAACCCGGGTCGCGGCGGTGAAAGCGCCAAATCCTAGCCACTAGACCACCAGGGAGCTGGTGGACATTCTTCCCTTGTCCCCTTCTGGAGGAAATCCTGAAAGTAAAGTTTGTCTACGGTCAGAAGAGCAGGAGCGAAGGCGGTTCCCGGCCAGCTAGGGCTGGGGGCCGGCTGCCGCAACACCGCTCACCTCCGGCTGCCCAGCCGGCGCTTTGGGCTGTGAGATCAGACCGCAAGGACAGAGATCTGCGGCGGCAGAGCCGAGCACACCATGTCTTTGGGAGTCTCGGGTTCCTGTCAGCGAAGTGCCGACTGGAGTCACGTCCCGCTGGTTCCTGATCTCTGAACTGGCTCAAGGGACTCTCCTGGACCCCCATCGGGGCTCCTTCTCGTCCCCCGACTAAGTTCGATTTCTTTGGTTCTACCACGCGATTCTGTGTTTCGCAACCGTGTTCAGGGTGGGAGGAAACCACGTGAGCTTCACGGGGAAGCACTCCCGGCGCTTTAGAGACATAGTGCCCGTCAGCCTGTAACGGAGACACGGACGGCAGTGGGTGAGGCAGGGGATTTCCGAAGGCACAGCTAACACGGAGTCCGCTTGGCCCTCGCCTCTGATCCGGCTAACAGCGGACAAACCAGGCTGGTCCCTGGTGCTCAGCAGCGTTTCAGCAGTAATGGAACTCCTCCCACGTTGCTGGCGAGCCGAGATGCAGCTAGGTTTCCCCACCCTCTATCTCTCCCTTTTAAGAAAGCATTTTAATCTGAAAGTAACCTTGCGGGTGTGAGGCGAACACCGCTTGCTTCCCTGCGAGTCGCTGCCTACCAGGGACGAAATGCAGCCGCATTTCCGGATGCCGACCGCCAAGCTGCAAAGCGCAGGCGACGGGCCCCCAAGAAGCACCAGCGATCTCTCAAGCAAGAAGACTGCGGCTCCACGAAGACACCCACTTAGGGGTCCGCACCTACCGGAGAAACTAGACCGTGGGAACCCACACGCGCGCCTCGGGATCCCGCATCTCACGCAGGTTCCCCTTTCAGACCTAAACGCGGCTGGGCAGGTGGCTCTCCCGACTGACCTTCAGGCTCGCAGAAGCCGCTGGGGGCAGCGGGTTTTGCGGGTCTGAGCCCCAGGCGCCGCTCACCCCGGTCCTCCTCACCGTCCCCTGCCGGCCCTCCCGGGCTGGAGACTGTGCCCCTGTGGCCTTTTTCAAGACGCCTACGGTCAGTACTTAGGCTCTTGACAGAGTTCCCCCGGAGCCGTGGGAACGCCTCCTCTCACGCCCCGCCCACTCCTCGGTGGGAGGGGCCTGACCCCAGAGCTAGTTCCTCGTCTCCCTCTGTCCCTGGAGCATTCTGCCGGGTCTTCCCGAAGAAGTGGGGGGGTCCTCGGGTCGCTCATTCTACTCGGCTCAATTTAACTCTGATACTTCATTCATCACATTTTCAAATTTTAACAGGTACGGGAGCAAAGGCTGTGTCTCAGAGCTTTTGGCTATTTTTTAACATTGAATCAAAACACATTCGAAAAGTGGTGGGAAGCAGCTAAAGGAGTGCTGGGGTGGGATGGGGTGGGGGTTTAAGGCACCGAAGGCTTATGTTAGAAAACAGGGGAAGTCTCAAATAAACCCAAAGAAACCCAAAGCAAACGGAAAGAAGGAAATCATAAAGATAAGCTCAGAAATCAATGGAATTGGAAACAGAAAAACAATAGAGAAAACCAATGAAACAAAGCGTAGTTCTTTGAAAAGATCAATCAACTTGACAAAGGAAAAGAGACAGAAGACACAACTTCAGATCGTCAGGAATGAAACAGAGACTACAGTCACCGCAGACTTTGCAGACATCAAAAGGGATAAAAAAGAAGGAGAAACTATGAAAACTGTACGTACACATAACTTTCCCAACCCAGATGAATTGGACCAATTTCTCATAAGCACAAACTACCACAACTCACCCCATACAACATAGGTCATCCGAATAGTTCTGTAACTATTAAGAAATTTGAATTCTTAATTTTAGGATTCCCAGAAAAGAAATCTCCAGGTCCAGATGGTTTCATGGGAGAATTCTACCAAATATTTTTAAAAGAATTAACACCAATTGTGTAGTCGTTTCCAGAAAACAGAAGAGGAGGGAACACCTCTCAATACTAGCCTCTCTGAAGCTATTATTACCCCGATTCTTAAACCAGACAACAACAACAAAATACAAAAAGAAAACCACAGATGAATGTCCCTCATGAATATAGATAGATTTTTAAAAAGTCTTAATGAGATACTATCAAATAGAAGTCTGTGATATGACAAAGAAGTACAGGCTATGACCACATGGGTTTTATTCCAGGGGCACAAGGATAGGTTCAGTAGTTCAAGGGGGGGAAAAATCACGTGAATTTATCAGTTGATAAAGAAAGAGCTGTTTGAGAGAATTTCACACCCATTCGTGGTAAAAACAAAACAAAACAAAAATCTCAGGGGTGGCACCTGTGGCTCAAAGGAGTAGGGCGCTGGCCCCATATGCCGGAGGTGGTGGGTTCAAACCCAGCCCCGGCCAAAAACTGCAAAAAAAAAAACCACTCTTAGAAACAGGCATAAAATGGAACTGCATATCTAGCAATAACAGACTGAAAGGTTTCACCCTAAGAGTGGGAACAAAGGAAGGAAGCCCACACTCACCACTGATATTTCACACAAGATGTTCTTCTACCCAGAGCAATGAGGCAAGAAAAGGAAATACAAGGCATACATTGGGAAGATGGAATAGATGAACTTTCCCCTATTCTTCCTGTAATTACAACCTAGAACTTTGGACATTATGTATAAGACAAACATAAGAAGACTATGAAAGGTAGGAAGCTCTGGAAAAACAGATCAGCTAGGGGCAGTAGGACCCAGAGAAAGCCAGGTGATGAGTTCCCTGGGTTTTCTTTTCCCTCATGCATCCTAAACTTAGGGCTGAGGGAGGTGGGAACCCAGAAATACAAGGAGTTCAGATTCAAAAGTCCCCCACCAAATACTGCTCTCTGTAGCCAACAGACCAGAAAAGGGGCAGCCTAGCAAGATCTTTTACACAATAACCACTCTTCTTAGGAAAGTTAGCACAGAGCAAAAACTATGGCTGTACCCACACAAAAGCCAGCAAAGTCTGAGTGGAGGGCTGAAATTTTCACCCCTACAAGTGATTAATGGCTTACTCCAGACTCCAGCCTGCCAGGGTGATTGATGTCAGAGATGGAAGCTGAGAATGTCATCCCTTCCAGGTGACAGTAACCCTACCAGCCTGTCTGTGGAAACTACTTCTAGAGCCTGCACTCCATTAGAAAGCAATGAGGCGTCTCTCTCTCTCTCCCTCCCTCCCCTGGGCTTCTGTCAGAGGAGTCCTAGTGGAGAATTAGGACTTTCTCGTCCCTTCCGGCAGTAACAAGGCCACCCCTGTTCTGCGTGTCAGCAGAGACCATGGGGAATGCAGTCATGAAGCACTCCTTCCCTTCTAGCCAGAGAGGTATCAGAGGAGGAGGTCAAGGAAGCTGGAGCTGCCATCTCCTCCTTAGGAGCTCACCTACCTAGGGTGTGAGGGAGAAATGTTGGGGCAGGGGCTTTTCCAACCATAATACTTAGTATGTGAAGGCCAAAGAACTCAATTGCAGCTCATGAGATTCAACGGAAGAATCAGGGCACCTTAGCCAGTAGGCATAAGGCAGTACCAGGTGCCCATCAAGTGTAGGATTGATTCTATTGGCTCCAATTGAGCGTTTCACACAGGCTAAGGTTCAAGGGCAAAGCCCTTGCCAAAAACTGCGTAGGAATACCACAGAGGCAGTTGCCTGCATGCTAATTTATCATGGTAGAGGAGAGAGGACTGGCAGGGGATTTTTTTTTTTTTTTTTTTAAGACAGGGTCTCACTTTATCGCCCAAAGTAGAGTGTTGTGGCTTCACAGTTCACAGCAACCTCCCGCTCTTGGGCTTAGGCGATTCACTTGCCTCAGCCTCCCAAGTCGGTGGGGCTACAGGCACCCTCCACAACACCCAGCTACTTTTGGTTGCAGTTTGGCCCCGGACGGGTTGGAACCTGCCACCCTCGGTATATGGGGCGGGCGCCCAACTCACTGAGCCACAGGCGGTGCCCGGCATTGGATTATTTTCATCACATAAAAGCAAAACCAGAATTCATTGCAAAAAAAAAAAAAAAAAAGAGGCAATGGAAAAGGGAAAAACGTCTGAGACCATTGGGATTTTTCTTCCCTCAGATAAGCAACTTGGCAGACAGCTATCAAGGAGGTCTCTCTGATCCAACTCATCTCCAGCATGAGCTGGTCCCCACAGTCAAATATTACAGAGTGTAGAAGATTTTAAAATATCTTAGAAGTGTAGGTGTCCAGTGTATGGAATGGAACACCCCACCCGGGTGTAATGTCCGCCGTGTCCTCCTGTTGTACCTTCCCCAGGTTAAGGCAGGGGGCACCACTCCCCTTAGTAGAATATCAGAGATGGACGTATCATGCTGCTAAGTGAGTGAAAGGGACATTGACAGAGTTGGGAAATAAATGGCAATTTGATGTGGCACCCCTCCTGTGGAAGGTACATTTGCAGAATTTACTAAAATTAGAAGGCCTACATAAACACTGTAATCCAGTTAGTTCTCTACCCTACAGAAACATCTGCAGGAGAGACCAAAGGTTTGTGTACAAGAATGATGACGGCTGCATCATTTGTAGTCCTAAAAGCATGAAAGGAACCGCACTCCAAAAACATTTTGAAAAGGATTGAATAAATTGTGTACACATTGAAGAAGAAATTTTTTTTTCTCTCGAAAATACTAGGATAATTACGATGCTGAATGATTCGACTTGGTCACACGTTGTTGAGAGGTCAATCACCGAATGTAGGCACATTCTGGGGCTTGGCCTCTTTTGACAAATGAACAAAAATTGAGGGACATAAAAGTCGCTCTACCCGGCCCAGTGTATATATAAAGGTCAGAATGAATTTTCCGCAATTTCCGAGTTTGTGAGCCTGTCTCCCCAGCAGGCAGAGCCTGTGAGAATGGAGTCCTGGGGGGGTGGGGTGGCACCAGACAGGTGTCAGTTATAAATTTAGCGCTCAGGAGGTCGGGAGGTGGTCATGTCGAAGGTGTGTCACGCAGCAACCGCCCGTTAAAACGCCACAGCTCGCGTCCCTGGGTGGGCTCGAACCACCAACCTTTCGGTTAACAGCCGAACGCGC
>CAUYON010162577.1:0-13484 GCA_963573935.1 Arctocebus calabarensis | reverse complement strand
CCCCCCCTCCCCTCCCTTTCCCCTTTCCCTGTATTCCTGTGCTATAATTGGGTTTTAGCCTTCATATGAAAGCTATAAATTAGCTTCATATTAGGGCTGAGTACATTGGATACTTTTTCTCCCATTCTTGAGATACTTTGCTAAGAAGACATGGATGATGTTTGTATTTTAATAGGGATATTATTGAATCTGTTGATTCCTTTGGAAAGCATAGACATTTTAACAATGTTGATTCTTCCCAGCCATGAGCATGATATGTTCTTCCATGTGTTAATATCTTGTGATTGTGGTGAGGGGGAAATTGCCCTCCATGCTCCTTGGTTCCCCAGTGTGTTGGGTTAGAGTTTCCTTGCTCTTCTGTCGCCTGAGCGTGGGGCAGACACTGCGCACTGACTGGACTGGCCAGGTTTACACTCCAAATGGACTTGTACTGAGAGGCATTCCTCTGTGGGGAGCAGCTTATAGAGTGATCAAAAAGAGAGGGAAGAACGTGCTGTAGGCACAGAGCAGCAGAGACAAAGTTTGTTCTCTTCTCTGCCAGGTGGGACGGTGACTCAGGAGGTAGAAATTCCTTGGTGCAGGCAAACTGGGGCTTTGTGACTCTTTCCTGTAGGATGAGAATTCTCTCGTTTGTTGTTCTGTGTGGAGAGCCCAGGAAAGCCCCCAGAAGTCAGAAAGGCCTCCCTTTGCCCTTTATTTGGTACTGGGTTCCTTTGCTTTGTAGCTATTCTCTGTTTTCTCCCTCTTCATTCGCAATCTTTGTTCATTTCTGTGAGAATGCTAAGCACTTTGATTTCTTCCTCTTGCATTCAACCCCTCAACTTCAAATGGTGGAAGTTTGCTTTTTCTCTTCTAGACTGGAGCCTCTGGCAAAGCAGTCTTTAGTCAGCCATCTTGCTGTCCACTGTCTACTTATTTATCATCTTTTATTTTTAAGGAATTTAATTTTGTTTGGAGCCAAAAACATAAGAAATGCTTTCTACCAACTAGGAACTTCCATTTGTTCCTGGAAGAAAGGAATAAGTAAGTTGTATAAAGGACATAGTGTTATATTTGTATAGATCTTGGTAATTTAAAATTTATATTGTCTTCTTTAGATTTCTCAAAAATCTTAAGAGATAAGTGAATCAGCTATTATTTTCCACCTGAAAAGCAGAAAATTGAGGTTCAGATAGATACTTGAATAGTTAACTATTTGCCTGATCAGCATATGGTAAATTTCCTTCCCAGTCTCATTATTTTAAAGCACTGTATTTCTGACCACCACCTATTCCGAATCCTGAGTAAGTGGGGAACCACAGCGTATATTCAGACTAACAGGCTTTGATTACAGAACAAGAGCATTTATGCTACCTGTGTGGAAAGTGGTGCTCCAAAGCAAACTGTGGCCTAAAGATACATCTTGCTTGGCTTATAAAGTATTGACTCTTGAAGCTTCAGTCCCTGATGAACAAAATCTGCACATCATGCAAAAGTATTTATATTCAAGTTCTCTTGCACAATTAGCACATCTGATAATCCAGACTGCTTCTTGCTTGGCATTAAGATGGCAGCCTCAGTCCTTTTGCTATAGCTTGTTCTCAACTTTGGCTTTATTTATTTATTTAATACTATATCTGCTAAGCCCTGAGGGTGTCCTTCTTCAGAAGGAACTTGAAAAATGTACAAATTAATTCAAGTTTTACTCCACTTGGTGGCTACCTTCATTATAAATAAGGTACCTATAGCTCTGTTTTCTTATTTAGATAGAATTGAATTCCTGATTAGGAAGAAAGAATTTAGCTTACTTATACCATTTCATCTTTACTCGTATATAGTTAAAAAAAAAAAACTACAGTGCATATTAGTTTTAATTAATTAATTTATTTTTTGGCTACCACTATACCTTTAAACCATTTACCAAAACTCATTCCAAAGTTCGAGTATCTCTTGATAATTTTCTATGTGGACTTATCCAGGAGTACCCCTTCTCTTCCTTATCCCTGAATCCCACCCAACTGTTGCCAGCTGTTCTACTACTTTTACAGAGTCAAAATTGAGAACATCTTCTTTCATACATTATATATGGGATTATTGTAAAGATTCAAATATAATAAATATCGTTAAGTGTATAGAAATATTCTTCATTACAGAACCAAAGTAAGTGAATCTTTAGAGGTGGAAATGTAATTAATCCTCTGTCAGGGAATAACTGCCCTTCAACAGATCCTTCTTCATTCTGAACAAATAGATTTTCATTTTCTAAACCTTAAAGTTAAGCAGTGTTTTAGGAGATTGCATATGTAGGACATTACTTGCTTCTTACGAATTTTTACTATTCCTAGAACTTCAAAGCACTGTTTAAAAAAGTGTACTAGAGGGTCACCCCTGAATGGAATCTATTTTATACTTAAAGATATTTGGCCGACTGACTGCCCTCAGTTTAGATCTTTGTATACTTTTGTCTAGCTGCATTTTTGAAATGTTATTTTCATTAAATTCTGGATTCAGTATCACTATTTTTTTCCGGCAAGCATGTGTTCTTTATTTGTTGTTACACCTGTTTTTGTTGAGATAGTGCTTCAAGAAGTGCTTTTGAAAATTTTTCCTAAAATACCCATGAAGAAAATAAACTTTATTAAATGTCTTTATTCCTGAAACTAACTTTATTTTTCATCTTCTCATAGTTTCATCAAACTTGATTTTTTCATCAAACTCATAATTTACTGTTGCAATGTTTTCAAAATCCTTTTACCTCACAGCTTAGAAGACATTGCTCCATTTTGGCCTTGCATTTAGTGTAGCTGATGAAAAGTATGATATTAGTTTGATTCTTACTTGTTTTTGGATTATTTGTTTCTGAACCCCTGGATTTTCTTTTTTTAGATATTATCTTTATGTCAGTTATTTTTAATTTTTTCTGAAGATATGTTTCAATATGGGTCTTCTGTACTTTATTCTATTATGCACTTGTGAAGTATTTTACCTGAAAACGTGTTTATTAAATATCCTTTTATTATTTTTTTAATATAAATGTATCTCCTGAAAATATCTTCTTTATTATATTTCTTCTCCATTTTTTTTCTGTACTCTCTTTTTGGGACACTATTAGACAGATGGGATGGCAAGAAATAAACCTTAGCGCCTTCTAAGTTTTTCCTTTTTTATTCATCTTTCCCTGGATTTACAAAAAATTATAAATTATTTGTAGGGTCATTCCTAAGATTTAAAAACGGCAGCAAACAGTAAACACTTTAGAATCACTAAATTAATTTCTAGTTCCTCCACTTAATCATTTATTTCATAAGCTGTAATTTCAATTCCTGGAATATTTCTTTCTTTGACTGATCATTTGAAATTACATAGTTTTTTTGTTCATGCATTCAGCAATATACATGCTGCTTATTTTCTATATAACCTTGGGCAAGTTACTTAACTGCTTTATGCCTCAGTAAAAATGGAGAGAATTGACAAACTTACTTCGAGTATCCAATAACTTAGTACACATCAAATATTTAGAAATGTACCTGCCTATAAGATATGATCGATAAATGGTAGCTATGATTACATTATTATTCTTATCAAACTATGACTACTAACTACATTTTAAAAGTTTTTCCAGATTTCTTAATTTATTTCTCTTTATCCCAGTGTAATTGTTCAATTCTTTTGGTATTTTTATTTTTAGCATTGATTTTTCTTTTTTATCTAAATTTCTGATTTTTAAAATTATAGATTGACAAAATAAAAATAGATCATAGAATAATTTTCAGCCCAGTGATACAGGTCTATTTTACCAACAGGCTCTTCTCTGAAGGGGCAACCTTCTTGGAAATTGGGATGTATGGGCATTTAATAATGACTGGTAGGCTTTCTTTCAAGAAGTGTGAGGATCAGGCAGGATGAGAACCTTAAATACAAAAAAGTCTTTTATTCTAGGGTGCTGTTATTCATATTTGGTGCTCTGTTTTTTCCCCCAAACTATTATTCTTTATATTTTCTTAATATGAACAGATAGGATAACATCATGGCTAAGAGGCTCCTACCTTAATTCCAGTCCCAGTTCTGGTACTATTTTTTCAATTTCCTCATCTGTAAATGGCAATGATACTCACATGGGGTTCTCTAAATGTAATTGATAATTTTTTCAATGTCCAGACTGAATTGAGGCCAAAGCATTGGTTATGCTGATGAAAAAATGAAAGATTAGGTAATGCAGTAGCTATACCAAGAAGGAAGTAATGCAGGAAGTTTTGCTTAGTTGAGAACATAGCTGGAGAGAACCCCACTGAAGAGGAGAGAGCTTCACAGAGAAATACGGAGTACTGAAGATCTCTCAAGGAGTACCTTCAAATATTTGACTGAAAATTAATTAGTGCATACATATGAGAAAACTACCAAGGTCAGTGAGGCACAGGAAAGAGGTAGGCAGAGCAATTCTAAGAGCTAATATAGGGCTTGAGCAAATTTGTATTTTTGGCCGACAGAGTAAACACTTCCTCATACACAGAAGCATTCTGTCAAGTCAACAATGGAATACTATATGATTAAACAATAAATACATTAAAAGCATTGGACCAAATCCATCTCTTATTTGTGATCCAATCTCTCAACATCAATTTTTTATTCCCAGAAACAGAAAGAACTTCCTCAAACTTGTATATGGCCATCTGTGGAAAACCTACTGCCTAATCATTGATACTTATTGAAAGTCTAAATGCTTTCTCTTTAATATCTGAAACCAGATAAATGTATTTTCTCACGCCCCTTCTATCCAAAATGGTATTAGATTTTCTTGTGCACTAAAGCAAAAAAGAGAAATGAAAATATTCAAATCAGAAAGGAAGACCTAAACTGTATTCATAGATGTCATGAATATCTACATAGAAAATCCTGAGAAATTCCAGGCACGGTGGCTGACTCCTGTAATCCTAGCATTCTGATTGCCTGAGCTCAGGAGTTTGAGAACAGCCCGAGCCAAAGAAAGACCTCATTTCTAAAAATAGCTGGGCGTTGTGGTGGGCACCTATAGTTCCAGCGACTTGGGAGGCTGAAACAAGAGAATTGCTTGAGCCCAAGATTTGAGTTTGCTGTTAGCTGTGGCACCATAGCACTCTACTGAGACAACAAAGTGAGACTCTTTCTCAAAAAAACAAAAACATCCCTGATAAATCTACAAAAACACTTAATGCTAATAAGTAAGTTTAGCAAGTTTCTTGGGAATAAGTAAATCTACAGAAATCAGTTGTATTCCTATATACTATGAATAATTAAATTTTTTAAATTACCATTCAATTAGTAAAATAGTTATGAATTTTTAGGGAAAAATAATACTAAATGTTGTCTGTATTACATACTAATAACATTATAGAGCAATCTTAGAGAAAATCTGAACAAATTGGGAAATATCAGTGTTCATGAATCAGAGAACTTCCTTCACACCATGTGCAAAAATTAACTCGAATCATTAATCTAAAATAAAAACAAAAGAACTTATATAAATCTTCTAGACACAAATATAGAAGAAAATTTTTGTGACCATGAGTTAGATAAAAAATTCTTTAATAGAACAATCACATAAAAGCAAAACCTCTGAAAGAAAGAACAATAAATAAGAATTCATCAAAATTACAATTTTTCTCCTATAGAAGACATTTAAGAAAATGAAATTTCATACAACTTAATGGGTGAAAATAATATTTTCATCTTAAATATGCATGCAACACTTGTAGTTTAATAATGGAAAGAAAAATAACCCAATAAAAGTTAGGTGAAATATCTGAACAGAAATTTTCTTCTAGAAGGCGCATGGTTGCAAATACATGCATTTGCCACTACAGAAGTGCAAATTAAACTCATTATGTATAGTAAAACACAAATTCTTAAATGATTAAAATAAAAAATAATCTGACTATTCCTAGTGTTAACAAGTATGTGGATCAGTTAAAACTTTTATGAGTTGCTACTGAGAATGTAAGATGCTAAGGTCATTTTAGCAAAATTTACCAATGATCTTTTATGAAGTCTAACATACACTTACCATGCTGCCCAGAAATTCCATTCCTGGTTATTTAACCAAGATAAATAAAAAGATTTGTATGTCATTATTCATTGCAACTATTTTTATAACAGTCAGAATCTGGAAAGAACCCTAAATGTCCCTCAATTGGTGAATAGATGAGCAAACTTTGGTGCATCCATACTTTGCAATGGGATGGAATGGACTACAGCTACACATAGCATTATAGATCTCAGAAGCATTATGTTAAGTGTAAGAATCACACAAACAAAGGCTCTATACTGGATAATTCAAATCATATGAAATTTTAGAAAAAGCATAACACTCTGATAGTAAACAGGTCTAAAATTTCCAGGGGATAGGAAAGAGCTAAGAAGAAACATTTTGGTGTGATGAGAATGTTCTGTATCCTCATTGTCTACATTTTTGAAGCTCATCAAATCATATACCTAAAACTGGTTTATTTTATTATATATAAATTATGCTTCTTTAAAGCTAACTCTCCATTTACCTCTACCCCAAAGGAATCTGACTTTTGTTTTGGACCAGCTGAATTTGATTTTTTTTAGATATCTATATGAAATTATTTGGTATGAAACTGGATATAGGAGAGATATTGAAACTGCAGTTCTTGATTTGTGAGTTACGGGCATAGAGATGATAAGGTTAAGTACCTATGTTGCTCAAATTTGGGGGATGGATCACCACCCAATTTGCCTAAACTGAATGATTAAAGCAGATTGCTACCAAGTCAATTTAGTCAAACTAGCAGTTATAAAGACATTACTGATTATTTCTTTTAGAGTATTATTATAGAGAAGTCCATGATTATTTCATTATTTCTGTTAGAGTGCAGAAATTTACCATACTGCATTGACCCATGACTGAATATCTTTCAAGAGTTTTTAGTTAAGGACATGAATAATTACCTTGAAACTATATTGCTGGGCCTTAGAAATGAGAATAAAAGTTCTGGAATAGATGAACTATTCAGCAATAAACATCAAACTGATAATAGAGCTCCTTTGCTTACTGGAACATATTATAATTATTGAAGTTTGGCTACTTCTCATTCATTACTTTCTAAAGTTTTTGCCCTAGAGATTCCTGGCAACTTTCAAAGATAAAATATACACGTACTAACAAACTCTTTCCAAATTTTATGTGTTTGATTTACTTATTTGTGCTTCTGCAGTTGTTAAAATACTTAAAAATTGAGCAAAAACTTGTGAGAATTACAAATTACAAATATCATATGTGTACATTCAGTTAAAATTACACTCTTTTATTTCACGTGTTTAAATACAAATGTTAAATGCGGCTATTTCAAATTGTCACTCTTTGTGGACTCTAATTTCTGACTGCATTCAAGTTGACAAACTGCAACTGTAATGTTTTATTTATGATCTTTAATGAAATTTTCAGTTCATTTACATTGCTCATCCAATTTAATTTTGCAAGTAAATTTCCTGAAGCTCTGAATTAAGTCTTTTATATGAAGTTAACAACTCAGAATTTGCTGTATTCATTTTCTTTAATTCCATAAGTCTATTAAAAGCAAACAAGTTGAAAAGCCAACTTTGTTTTTATATGGACATAATTTATGTATGTTATATGTAATTGTTTTCTTCTCCACTATCATAAAAAGCATGTGTGTTACTTGGTTTTAACAAGAAGTGATAGTGGATTTGTTTGAAAATCATACTAAGGGCCTCTTTTCTTCTGAAACGTATTGTCTTGTTTTGTGTGTCTTTCTGTATTAGTGGGTGTCCCCAGCATGCCAATTGGGGTTCTTGGCATATTCAGGAGGCTGAAAGGGGAGCTCACAAAGCCCAGAGTTGCCATACACACAATTGTTCTTTAAAGAAGTGGCTCTAACAATTTATTTCCTTCACAAACTATTGTAATTCATAGAACAACTGAAATGAATGCTATAATTTGAACCATAGCTGATTGAATGATAGGACCAGTTCACACTTGGAGAGAAGTTACCAACTGGCTGAGTGAAAGGGAGATTTAAAATCTCATCCCAGATTAGCATCAAATCTTCCTAATAGTTGGGGTGTCCCATGCTAGACAACAGCTAACTGGCCCAGAACAAGTCATTTACCAGTGAGTGCAAGAAAACAGGCCACCTGAACTCAAGTTCTTGCTTCACCTAATGAATTACTTCTTTACTTCTCAATGAAGCCAGCTGCACACACCCATGATGAGAGAACTAGTGTGAGTGATGAGATGATTTTCTGTCTGCATTCTGCACATGTATCCTCTCAAGAAATCTTGGGCGGCACCTGTGGTTCATCGAGTAGAGCACCCGTCCCATATTCTGAAGGTGGCTGGTTCAAACCCAGCCTCTGCTGAACTGCAAAATAGAAAAACAGCCGGGCATTGTGGCGGGCACCTGTAGTCCCAGCTATTAGGGAGATTGAGGCAAGAGAATCGCCTAAGCCCAGGAGTTGGAGGTTACTGTGAGCTGTGTGACGTCATGGCACTCTACCAAGGGCAATAAAGTGAGACTCTGTCTCTACAAAAAAAAAAAAAAAAGAAAGAAATCTTAATTACTCAAGTTTCCTCCTTGAAACCCTAACGAAGTTGAAATGTGGGAAGAATGATTAAAAATAAAATAAAACTAAACAACTAACAAATACTGAGAAATGAAGGTAGTATTACTTGTACCTAGGTCCCATAGTACACCAAAACTTTTAGGAAGATGTGTAAATTTTGACATATTTAGGTTATGTGTTTACATGTTTAGAATATGCATCAAGAATATAACCCAAATGGATGCAGTGGCTCAAACCTGTAATCTTAGCATTCTGGGAGGCTGAGGCAGGAGGACTTTTTGAGCTTGAGAGCTCGAGAGTAGCCTGAGCAAAAAGTGAAACCCCATCTCTATTAAAAATAGGAAAATTGGCCAGGCCTAGGGGTGGGTGCCTCTTGTCTTAGCTAGTTGGGAGATGCAGGCAGGAGGATTGCTTGAGGTTGCTGTAAGCTAGGCTGATGCCATGGTATTCTAGCCTGGGCAACAGAGCAAAACTGAGTCAAAAAAAAATAAAAGGAAAGGTAAGGCAAAAGAAAAGGAGAAAGGAAAGGAAAAGAAAGGAAAGGAAGGGAAAGGACATAGATGATAATTTTAGAAATTTTTCATGAAGAACCCCTGATTCAATCCAGCTGATTATCAGAAAAATATAGTAGAAAACTTCTACAGATTTATCAAACATGTATCTAACATCTTACTTTACATTTCCAAATCATAGTTTTATATAGAATGCTATTCCCAAAAAATAATGACTCCAAGAAAAGTCCAGTGAGACAGATTAATTTTCTTTCTGTTTTATTTATTTATTTTTGTCTAAAAGACTTAAATTCTTTTTCCAAGAAATTTAGCTAATCAGGAAAAGTACATTTTTGGTTTTTGTCTTATGCCTATAACCTTGGACAAAGAAGAGATTTAAGAGTTTGAAATCCTAGAATTTGTAAAAAAAATTTTAAAATGACAATTATAAAAAGGGATAGAATGATGTAATCAGAGAATGATGATGCTCTGAGGGAATAGTGAGATAAGTTTTGTAGCATTTATTCAGCCCTAAAATTCAAATATTTTATTTTGGGGTTTATAGTAAGGATTGGCTGGTACTCATTTTATGTGAAACTCATTATACCCTAAATATTTAATGTTTATAGTTGTTATAGGCTGAATTTTTCCCCTTCAGCCAAATTCATGTGTTAAAGTCCAAGTCCCCTGTGCTTCAGAATGTATATGAAGACAGGGTCTTTAAAGAGGTAATTAAATTGATTTTTTTTTTTTTTTGAGACAGGGTCTCACTTGGCCACCCTTGTTAAAGTGCCATGGCATATGAGTTCACATCAGCTTCAAACTCTCAGGTTCAAGTGATCCTCTTGCCTCAGTGTCCCAAGGAGCTGGGAATACAGGCACCTGCTACAACACCTGTGTATTTTTTAGAGAAGGGGTTTCACTCTGTCTCAGGTTGGTCTCAAACCTGTGAGCTCAGGCAATCTACCTGCTTCAGCCTCCCAAGTGCTGGGATTACAGGTGTGAACCACAGCACCTGACCTGAGGTAATTAAATTGAAATGAGTTTATTTGGATAAGCCCTTATCCAATATGTCTGGTGTCCTTATAAGAAGAATAATTTGTGCTTTTTTATACAATCAGCCAGCCTGTGTCTCTTTAGTGGGGAATGCAAGCCATTAACATTTATTAAGAGAATTGATAAGTGTGATGGAGTGCTCTTCATCTTATGTTGTGAAAGTCCATTGCTTGGTTTTATCATTTGCCTCATTTTGGAAGCTAGGTTTTGTCCTTTAGTTTCTGGGTGTTTACTTTGCTGGTGGTCCATTGTGAAGATCAGTGTGGAGAATATGTTGAGGCAAACTTCCTCAATGTTTGCATATCAGTAAATGATTTGATTTCTCCACCAATTTTAAAGCTTAGTTTAGCAGAATATAGAATTCTGGGGGGAAAAAATGTTTTGTTTAAGTAGGTTAAAGGTAGATGATCATTCTCTTTTGGATTAGAAAGTTTCAGCTGTGAAGTCCGCTGTCACCCTGATGGATTTGCCCCTGTAGCTCAGCTGGTGCTTCCTCCTGGGCTTTTTGCAGAATTTTCTCTTTCCTCTTGACTTTGGAAAGGTTCATGACAATGTGTCTAGGATAAGCTCTGTTTGACTTGAGATGACGTGGGTATGATATCCCTCTTAGACGAGTGTGTCAAAATCTTTGGTGATACTTGGGAAATTTTCATTTATGATATCCTCTAGTAGAGCTTCCATTTCTCTGGAATGCCTTTCTTTCCCCTCTGGAATACCTATAATTCATATGTTTGAACACTTGGATTTTGGATTTTTTGCCTCAAGAACTGTGAGAAAATTAATTTCTCTCAGTTAAGCCACCCACGTCTGTGGTACTTTGTTACAGCAGCCTTAGCAAAGTAATGTAGTGCTTCTGTTGAAATGGGCTACAATATAAAAAGAAAACACTATGTGCGGAATTTTATACTAAAAAAGATAATATTATCTGGAATTCAAAAATGACTTTTTGGGAAAACAATTATGTACTCAACTATAATATTTGGAAGCTTTATGCCAAGAGGATTAACATTTACCCATAAAAATATTGTATTTTTACAATGTGAAGAACATTCTTAGTACTCTTAAGTTTAACAATTTCACTGAACAATTTCAAAAAATCCTCATACATCTCTTGACAATTCACCTTGGAATCCTAGAAGGATTTAGTTAGATATTCAAAATCCTCTCCTCAATGTTGTAATTTACACTGAATTAATGAAAGAGAACTGTCTTCAATGAGTAAAGTCTTGCCACTGGCTTTCAAACAGCATTTAATACATATAATATTCATCTATTAATTTTGAATGATTTTTTTAGTGTACTATCTTTATACAGCAGATAAAAAAATAATTTTATAAGAAAAAATTTTTATATTAAATAAATGTAAAAACAATCTTGTATAATACTATTAATGATGTATGACAGAGCAGAGTTTGGTAAATTTTTTTTAAATGCCAGATATTAAGTATTTTATGTTTTGCAGATCAGAATATCCCTATTGCAGTTGCTTAACTCTGATACAGCTATAACTATTGTGTAAATAGATAGAAATTGTAGTATGCCATAAAACTTTACATATAAAAATAGGTGGTAGCTTGATTCAACTCACAGGATATAATTTGCCAGCCCTGTGACAGATGATAAATATGTATGTAAAAGAAAAAAGTGGCCTATTTTAGTGTTGTATTTGGTTTTGAAGAATCTTTATTTTGTTTTGTTTTTTAGTTGAAATTTTCTTTTCCTAAAATTAATAGTCAAAATTCCTTCTACCTTATCGCATTTAAAAAAATTTTTTTAAAAGCACATTTTATTGAAACCCTGTTTTGTGAGGCAAATTTATAATACTGTATTTGTCTAAAACTCTGGAAAATAGAAAACATTATTTTATAATTTTTATCCAGAGTTTTTAATATAATTTTCCCTAACTATATGTGAACTAAAATAAAATTTCAAGCTCCCCCTAACTGCCTGAATAGACTCACTCTTGGCTTCAAGAACCCCAGAGCATCCTTAAAACTGACTTGCCAGCCATGATGGGATGGGAGATCAGACATGCTTTATTATACTCCCTCCCTTGAAAGAGCCAGCAGGCTTTTTTTTTTTACGGGCTAAATAGAAACCAACCTTAGGATTAAGACCAGCCTTCTTTCCTGATAAGAGAAGGCCAACCATGAAGTAATTTTAACTAGTCTATGGAACATGTGCAGAAAGGGGTTTTCATGTCCTTGGTTCACCTTTTTGACTTAAGAGGGCAGCTTTTTCTGAACATGAACCCAATAAAAGGGCATAAAGCATGATTGAGCAAGTGCATGTTTTTCCTTTTATAAACACTAATTACTCCTCCTATAGCCTATTAAATATGTATATTTGGCCAGCTTGCTTAGTATAAATTCCAGTTCCTACCAACCCTGCCTTACTGCCCATATGCTTGGCTCTGGCTGAAGGGTTGGCTTTCTATCCTATTGGAATGGCAACCCATAGGCTGCAAAATTATGAGAAATAAAGTTCTCCTTTCCAAGTTATAAACTTCATTATTACTTTTTTAAACATATATTATGTACTCAGAAAGAAAGTTGTTTAGCAAAATCAATGGTAGAAGATGTCCGAGTAACCTTCACTATGCTGAATTACTGGTTACTCAGGACTCTAGGTGGTTTTGCTCATAGTACATATCTTATACTCAAACACAGAAGTGCTATTCCTTCCTTGAATGCTAGTTTAAATGCATAGAATTTGAGGAGTTATACTATTACATAATCTACTGGCAGATTATGTTAGTTTTATCAAATGTCTCTGTTTTCTTTATTAATAATAAAATCAGAAAAATACTAAATCATAAATCTGTAGAATTCCATGATGCAGCATCTAACAAGGATGGAATATGGAGATGCCTTTATTTGCAAGAGTACAGGAGGATAGAGAGAGGATTCATATAATTGGCTGATCAAGGATAAAGGGTTAGAAAATAGGGAGATGAGGCAGAAGGACCAGAATATGGAAATGAGGGAAATAAAGAGATGTTTAAAGAGTATCTATAAGAAATTCTACTAGTGTGATGTAATCCCCCTTCACTTGTCTTTAAGAGAAAAGAATATCAAAAACCTACATTACTCCTATGCTTGTAAAGAGGACTGTATTCTCTTTTTATGTGAAAAAATGTATTTTGAATTTGACTCTACCTGGAGAAAGTAGAGCTCAGTCCTGTTACTGCTGGGTTTTTTAATGTGAAGATGATTTCATGAATGAAAGTTGCTCTGAGAGGGCGGAGCAAGATGGCGGACGAGTAACAGCTTCCTTGCGGCTGGGCACGGTGAGACTGGGGAGAGAGGACTTCGGGCATCTCTGCCAGGCGGGATCTGCCCAGAGACTTCCCTTTGGGGACACAGGGAGACAGCG
>CAUYON010162576.1:0-14045 GCA_963573935.1 Arctocebus calabarensis | reverse complement strand
TGAAGACAAAATTCTGGCAAAGAAACCAATAAATAACCCAAAAACAAAAATGGCCAAGATGGAACATGGACCCAAAGCAGGAGGCATTCCAACTTCTCCATCAAAGCCTTCAGGAAAGGATTCTAAAGTTCCCCCTGAACCTCAAAAAACACCTGCTTTCCCAAAGATGAAAACACAACGTGAAACCAAAGGAGAAAAAAGATCCGATAGCTCACTTGGTGGTAACAGAGATCATGAAGAATTACATGAAGAGGAGAAGGAGTATTTTGATGACAGCACAGAAGAGAAGTTTTATAGACAGTCTTCCATGTCTGAGGATAGTGACAGTGGTGACGACTTCTTCATTGCGAAAGTCAGACGAACACGAAAGAAGGAAAGTAGTCATCATTCTTCAGATCAGGAACAAAAACCCCTCCAAAAAGGGTTACCCAAAGAAGGCACAAGTGAAACTCATTGGGACATAAGAAATGACAAAAACATGCCAAGTACAGAACTCAGGAGATTAGAATCGGTGTTTTTCCACTCTTTATCTGGATCTAAAGGCTGTAGAAGAGACTACAGAGAACAGGCTCCAAAAAGCAAAACCCTCGATTTTCCACAAAATGAAACCCAGGTCAAGAATCAGCTTAATAAAAATGCACAAAGAGGACTTAGAAATACAAAACAGCAATTGCAACAGCCTCTTTATCCTTCATGGGAAGCAAGCAGAAGGCGAAAAGAACAGCAATCTAGAATTGCTGTGTTTCAGGGGAAAAAAATCACATTTGAAGATTGATTAGTGTCTGTTTTTGTGAAATTCTTCAACTAAAACTTACTTTCCTTTTTTTTTAAAATGAGCCTATTATTTAATTTGCATTTGAATACATTTCTTTAGAGGGGTTATAGAATATTTTTTTTGTTTTTCTTTTCCTATGTAAATTCAAGGTACATAAGCCTTTCACAAATCACGTGTACTTAAATTGATTTTTAATAATATCCCTCCAACCGTTTTCTCAATAAAAGAAGTCAGGGATTATAAGGACTTCAGATTTTCTCAGTTATGCTTGTCATGAAATGTATTTTACTGGTTCGGCTGTGTTCTTTGCCTTGAAAACAAATGTCAACATATATTTAAAATATTGGGCAAATAGGAGGAAATTTTAACTATTTAAAATAGATCACTTGTTAAAAGTTAGGATATATGTGTTAATGGTTGGGGGCGATAGCTCACACCTGTAATTCCAGTACTCTGGGAGGCAAAGGTAAGAGGATGGCTTGACTTCAGCCTAAGCAACACCAAGACCCAGTCTGTCCTAAAAAAAGAAAAAATAGAAAAATTAGCCAGGCATTGTGTTAAGTGCCTGTATTTCCAGCTACGCAGGAGGCTGAGGTGGGAGGATCACTTAAACCTAGAAGTTTAAGTTTGCTGTGAGCAAGACTCACACTATGGCATTCTAGCCTGGGCAAGAGAGTAAGACTTTGTCTCAAAAGAAAAAAGTTACAGATAATTATGTAAAAGTTTCAGTACTTGTGCTCATGTACTTTGTGACTGTTCTAAAATAGTTTTCCAAGATAGTTTAAGATTTTTTAAGTGTATTTCAGTTGTTTAGGCAAGTTGATTGTGTAGCAGCACAATCAAAAATCAGTTCTATATCACTGTATATAAATATTTCTGCTAAATAAAGAAAAGTATATTCAGTTATTTGACCAGATACTCTTAAAAACTTTCTTTTGAGAAGTCATGTATTATAATATATAAGAAATTCTGAAGGAGGTAAGAAAGAGCCTTTCTGCTGAAGGCTAAGCAGAGAGGTTATGCAATGACTCATTGAAGGGATTACTTTACACATAACAGTACTATTTAAAAGGAAAACAGGATTTCAAAAATCTCAAATGTTTCACTTTTGCTACTCTGGGAGAAATTAAACATTCTTGTTTAAGTAGTACTAACTAAATTTCATGTTTCCTGCACATTCATGCTGGTAATGGCAGGGAAGGCCATCTGGTTAGCCTGAATTTACAAGCTCTCAACAGTCATTTCTATTTCAAAAAATTAAGACTTTAGATGACTGGAGCAATGGAATTTGAGAGATTATGCAGAAAGAAAATGATTTTGTCTGTGTTAAAAAGCAAGATTTATTTTTGTGCTTTTTTCTTTTAAATTTTTATTTTGATGTATTTTCAGACCAATTAAAAAAAAAGAAAGAAAGAAAAAAAAAGAAAATTAGCTGAAATCAATCCTGTATCAAAGATTAAATCCAATTAAAATTTGATCTAGTACTTCAGCATAAAAATGCCTATACATGTCCTAGAGGAAAATAAAATGATAGGAGCAGATCACATATAAAAATTGCTTCAGAATTGGGAAGGCTTTTCTAAGCAGATATAAAACTCAGAGGCTGTAAAAGAAAAGTCTGGGAGATGTCAGCAAGACAGCTGAGGTGTTCGATGCTCCTCCCCCCCACCATAAAAAAAAGAACCATAAAAAAGAACCAAAATAATAAATTAACAGCTACTTTTCAACTAGAGTGACTAAAAGTGAGAATAGTCAAAAATAACCATATCTACAATAAGTTGTTAAGGAATATACAATATAAAAAGATGTAAATTTGTGACAACAAAAACATAAATTGTGGGGATAGAGTAAGAGTCTACAACAACTATATGCAACAAAAGTTAAGTTGTTATCAACTCAAAATAGCCAATTATAAGATGTTTTATGTAGGCCCCATAGTAACTACAAAGCAAAAACCTATAGTAGATACGAAAATGAGAAAGAGAAGGGAATCAAAGCTAAAGTGCAATAGAAAATTACTAAATCACAAAGTTGGAAGCTGGAGAGAAAGAAAGGAATGAAGAGGGATGAAGGAGCTACAAAACAAGAACACAATTACAAAATGATAGGAGCAGATCCTTACATATCAACAAAGCAGCCAGCCCCTGGCACTGTGGAGGCTCCCAGTCAGTCTGGAGTGCAGGCCTGGCACAGCTCCTGCCTCAGTGACCTTTATGCCTGCCAGGCACCACACTGATTTATGATCTTTTATGACTGGCTTCTGCCAAGGACATTGCCACCAGCCAGCCTTGTCCATTCACAGCAGAAAGAGGACATAGGTTTGTCATTTAACTTGAGCTACTGTAGGGAAAATTGTGCCCTGATCTTTAACATAAGACTTGCTTCCAGCTTGAGAGACCTAGACAATCACAAGAATGGCACATAAGTTGTGTATGTGCAGGAGATCAGAAAACTGGCCTCCAAGAGAGAATGCATATGTAGGATTCCAAAATCTCTTGATGCTAGAGACAGAGGTCTTGGTTAAGGTCTGTGGTTTTGCAAAAACAAGTTGAAGACATTCTGTCTGACACTTTCCACATTCCCCCTTTTTAGTATTGATGTCTGATTTTCCTGTACTGTGAAAATAAATACAGACCCAAGATTTGCTCAGGAAGGCTCCTCCCAGAGTTCCACAGTACCCTGACACAGACCTTATGTAAGCCTCTTCATTCCTCCTGTCAAAATCCCCTCATCTGATGACCCCAAGCCCCTTCTTCTGATGACTCTGACATGATCAGACCAACTGGATTGTACTGATGACAAGAACAGACATGCAGGAACAGTGATTGCAGGGACTGTAGAGGACTGGACACCATGCTTGCAAAGGACAGTTACTGATTCTTATCACATTAAAAGGTAACCTGAGAACAGGACAGTCTCCTGGCAAACCTAGAGACGTTTCCTGACTAGGGGGCAATCCCCCAAGTAACTTAGTGTTCCGGACTGAGATAAGGTCGGTCACTCACTAGCAAGCATGTGTTAAACATTGATGCTTAGTAGTTCTTCATGAGGGTTGTGGGGAAAGAACACGTGAGGAGAGCATGTGGTAATCCTTACACAGGCAGCCCTCATATGTCATTACCTGAGCTCTCCACACCTGTTGTATATAACTTAAATAAATAGCCATTGTGGAGGGGGCTTGGGGATACCCTACAACTAAGGTTAGCCTGTCTCCCACAAGCTTGTACTTCTAATCCGTGTCATGCCTGGTTCCTTCCTGTGGCAACCGAGACCAGGCCAGGGTCACGACAAGGGACAACTTAGATGTCCATCAGGCTAAGATAAGAAACCCAGAGATACTCACAGGATGGGGAATCTCCCTTTTGCTGTATTAACTTCAGGTGCTTTTCAAACAAGGGACAAGAACTTTCAAGAGAACGTTTGTACATTGCTATTCTCAAAGAGCTGTTAAAAGCTGCTGATTGCACACTGGATGAAAAAACCTTAGTCTCACTTTGCAAGCTGTATGGCTGCATTGCCCTTGGTTCCAGGATGAAGGAACCTTAGACTTAAATCTTTGGAAACAGGTTGACTGTGTACTTAAACTACAAACAACCAAAGGTCAGAAAATTTGTGTTTCTACCTGCATGGCATGGAGCCTTATTAGGGCTGCTCTAATGCCTTTACACATTTCTGACACAGAGAAATAAAGTTCATGAGAAGAAAACACCATGGGGGTTAAGAGTACACCCACCTGGGCAGATTGAAATCACCCCTGCCCCTCCACCACTTCCAGTGGAGCCAGAACCCATTCCTCCCAACCAAATGAACCAGGAATTGCCTCCTCCACCAATGGCCAATAATTAGCCCCGTTGACAACTTCCACTCCTGACAGTGAGCTTTATTGTAATAACTATAAGTCCTCTTTTCAAGAATATTTAAAAGGAGGATTAGCACAAGGTGACTGTGTCGCCTTCCCAGCAGTCATTAAAAACAACCTCATGGCTTGGCGCCTGTGACTCAACGGGCTAAGGTGCCAGCCACGCACACCTGAGCTGGCAGGTTCGAATCCAGCCTGGGCCCGCCAAACAACAATGACGACTGCAACCAAAAAATGGCCGGGCATTGTGGCGGGTGCCTGTATTTCCAGCTATTTGGGAGGCAGAGGCAGGGGACTCACTTGAGTCCCAGAATTGGAGGTTGCTGTGAGCTGTGATGCCACATCACTCTATCCAGGGTGAAAGCTTGAGGCTCTATCTAAAAAAAAAAAAAAAAAAAAAACTCATGTGTCACCACTGGATAAATGATAGAGAGTACAAGCTGCAAGAGGTGGGTTTCCCATGGTGCAAGGAGAGCCCGGAGCACTTCTCACAGAGCCCTTTTATTGAGAAGATACATAATGGGTTGAAGATTACTAAGTAAAGAGATGCAGGGACTGTGTGCTCTGGGAAATGATCTCATAGGTGTCAAGAGTGTATGTTCTCAAGGAAATGATTTCCAAAGGTGTCAAGAGAGTATGTACTTAAGGATATGATCTCCAAAAAGATTACATGCAATTTTTCTCCACTAATCCTTCAAGGAACTGCCATAAAATGCTTAATGTTTAACATCAGCCTTACTACTGCAGGACTGATCTTTGCTTCTCTGGGATTACTGAGTTACTTGGTGGCTTGCCTTCCAAGTCACAAGAGATTTCAAGGCTTGCCAGGAAATTGTCTTGTTCTCAGCAATTCCTCAGATAAGTTATGAGCTTGTTACTGTTACAGTAAGTATGATGTTTAATCCTCATGGAATTTGAACATTGACCCTATTCAGTCTTTAAAGAATTAAGAAAAAGTATCCAAGAGTCAAGAACTCAGAGAGCTCTTTTACTGTAAGCCTGCCACCAGGAATAGGATACAGATAGGAACTGATGCCTTTTGATTGGTGTAGTTTAATCAAAACACTCCTTCTTTCAGCACAACTTGCCATTTGGAGGTCAAAGTACAGAGAAGGATATGCTCAATATGCTATTGAAAACCTGAATGTTGGCATTCCTATTGCCATGGACATGTTCAAGGGAGAAGGCCAGTATGTACAGCCCCATCTACGTGAGCACATGGGCCACAGTGTATTTCAACAATGCACCCAGATCATATGATAAGCATGGTGTAAATTACCAGACACCCATTCTTCTCATGGCTCATCCATCTACTTCCATTCACCAAGGAGCACAGGAGCTATATGGTAAATTCATAGATTGCTTACAGTCAGCCCTTTCTAAACAAGTGAACAAAGCCAGTGTGGCTCAAGCACTTCTCCCACAGTTTGCCAACTTCGAGTTGGAAAAATTATTAAACCAAGTAGGCAATTATACCCAACAGTTTTAATTTATTATATGGATAACATTCTTCTAGAAGCCAATCAAAAAGTCATTCTTCATGATGCCTGTGTACACCTTCAAAAACAAATTTCTCAATATGGATCAATAATTGCCCCTGAAAAAATACAAACTAAAACTTCCCTTTCCTACTTAAGGTACAAATTAACTAACTCCATTGTTCACCCTTAAAATGTTCAATTCTCCAACTCCATTCACTTTAAATAACTTACAACAATTATTAGGCCACATTAATTGGCTTACACCTACTTTAAAAATTCCTAATCATCAATTGTCTCATTTATTCAATACATTAAAAGATGACCCTTATATTGCTGTGATAAATGTTGGGTAAGGTCGCCTGGACAGGTAGACCTGAAGTGCAGTACTCCATTGCTCCTAGAGCATTGCTGGGACATTTCTCCTGGGAGTCTTACGGCTCTGCTCTCATGCACCTGCCTGTCACTAATCACTATGATCCACCTGCTTTATTCTGATTGTATGCTGAGAACTTCAGTTCTCATCAGGTCTAATTTTGTTCTTGAGAAGTTTAACATTTCTATATCTGGCCTCAAATCCAAATGACAGCCAATCGGGGAATATTCCCTCTGATTTGACTCTAGAGAAAAATGGCCTTTGAATGGATCCTTGAATTATTATAATGATGTTACATTATTTAAAAAAACAATTCTGGTTAAAATACTCAGGTTTGTTTTATCTTGGTAGAATTTAGGAGTTTAAAAGCAATAATTAAAACTATATTTATATGTCTAATTTATAGGATATAAAAGTAATAACAAAAAATAACAAAATGATAACTAGAACCTATGTAAATTGCTAAAGTAAATTTGGTAATTAAAAAATTAATAGTATGAATAAAGAGGTAAGTTTAAAAGCCAGTTAATATAAATTCTCCTTTTATCTGTATGTCTGTTTCTATATCTGCTTATATATCGTGTGCCTGTAATATTTCACTATCAAAATATGTAAAAGAGCTCTAATTAACTCAAAAAAAGTAAGTGCTTACATCAAGTATTTTATAGGAAAACAAAAACAAATCAAATGCCTTTTTATTCAGATGACTTTAATATTCCTTAATAAATAAAACTATTTTTAAGAACTGTTATTAAAGTTAAAATGTTTAAAGATTATAAAACTACCACCTCTACAATATTTCTAAATTTTGTTGGATTTGACTGTGAGCTTGTATTCTTGATTTTAAGCCTCTAAATTCTTTTTTTTTTTTGAGACAGAGCCTCAAGCTGTCACCCTGGAGAGAGTGCTGTGGCATCCAGCTCACAGCAACCTCCAATTCCTGGGGTCAAGCGATTCTCCTGCCTCTGCCTCCCAAGTAGCTGGGACTACAGACGCCCGCCACAACGCTGGGCCATTTTTTTTGGTTGTAGCCGTCATCGTTGTTTGGTAGGCCTGGGCTGGATTCAAACCCACCAGCTCAGGTGTACGTGGCTGGCACCCCAGCCCGTCGAGCCACAGGTGCCAAGCCAAGCCTCTAAATTCTAAAGTCAAATAAGTAAGCAATTGCAGCAAGGTCTAAAACATATTTTCCTGAGGGCCGGGTGGAGGGTCAAGCAGGGGAAAAACAAACAAAAAATATTCTCCTTGCCTAAAACAACTACAAAGTATAGTCCAGACCACATGGCCCCTTCCCTGCTCCATCTTTGCCTCCTGGCTATACTGAGAGAAACTGAATGCTCCAGCCTTCCTGCTTTCTGTCTTGAAGTCTTCACTTAGTAAATAAATTAAGGACACAGATAGAGACTGTCCTTTACAGTCATCTTTGATGCCACATAGCCATATAAGACTTAGGAAAACCAAGAAAAGACATCAGAAATCATGCCTATGTTGTAGTTTCAAAACACTTTCAGTAACTTAAAACCTTAAAGTCATGTTATGTTTCATAAAATGTCTGAATCATTTGTAAAATGTGATACTTCAGCTTTTTAAATTGTTTCAAAAATCAAATCTTTATCAAAGAATAAGATTTTTGCCTTTAAAATCTAATTATCAGTTTGGCCAAGTGAATAATTAACTCTATAGTAGACCATGATCCTGTTTTGTTAAAAGTGGTTTTTAGAAGGTAAGAAAAATTAAACAGAAAGAAAAATAGGATTGTGTAAGAAAGAGTTTTATGTAGTAAATTTTGTCCCCAAACAGAATGATTGGTTATTTAAAAAAAGGAAAAGTGGGACAAAACAGAAAGCTTAATGTATGTGTAGATTATCTGTGTAGGTTAAATAAAACTCTTAAAAGAGAACAGCAGAGAGAGGGAAGGAGCGAGGGGGGTGGGGTCTTGGTGCGTGCCACACCTTTTGGGGGCAAAACATGATTGTAAGAGACTACCCAACAAATGCAATCAGTGTAAACTGGTTTCTTATACCCTCAATGAATCCCCAACAATTTAAAAAAATAATTAAAAAAAAACACTCTTAAAAGAAAATTTGTGAAGGAATTTGCATGTGATCCAGTTGGTTATAATTTATAGAATTTAGTTACCTGTTTCCCTTTAATTTAAAAATCACACTACAGGAAGATTTTTTACCTTTTTAGTAAATAGCCTAAAAGAGATAATCCCTGTGTTTTCTGTATTAAAATTTTAGCTAACTAAAAAAAACTAAACTTTTTCAAAAGTTAAAATTTACAACCTTGTAATTCTCTGTATTCCCTTTAGAATCTTTTAACTTATAATCCCATTTGAACAAATATTTTAAGCCTTTAGTATTTAACAAACCTTCCGAAAGGTTCTTTGCCACTAAAGCAGAACACATCTATTGGGTTTTAAATTCAATCTTTTTTAAAATCTTAAGGCCCTTGAAAGTCTGAAAAAGACATATGAGGCTTATTCAATGTGTTAAAACTACATACAAATAATATAAAATGGTGGTTTATTTTCTATAGATTGTATTTATACATATACATATATTCTAATATTATAAAATAGTCTGTATTAAGGTATATTATCAATAATTTTTTAATTCATCTCAAAAAATACTTTTTATAACTAGCTAAGTCCAAAGTTTATTCTTCAAAAAAGGTAATAGAAAAATTGACAAGTTCTCCCAAATACTAAACTTCAGGCCCTCTGGCCTTAGATAATCATCAACTGATACACTAATTTCTCAAAAAGAAATATTTACTGTGTCACAGTGGAGGTGAGGGAAGGGGGAGAGCAGAGAGAGAAAGAATGAGGGAGGGGTGGGGAAAGGAAGAGCAGAGAGAGAGGGAAGGAGCGAGGGGGATGGGGTCCTGGTGTGTGCCACACCTTTTGGGGGCAAACACGATTGTAAGAGGGACTTTACCCAACAAATGCAACCAGTGTAACATGGTTTCTCGTACCCTCAATGAATCCCCCAAAATAAAAAAAAAAAAAGAAATATTTACTGTGTCAATACAACAGGCTTCAGCCTCACATACTTTTCATCATCGAAGTACCAAAACATTAACATATCAATTCAAATTACCTGAAAACAGTCAATAGCCTGTGTTATACCAGTAATACTTTTCAAAACTTTCTTAATTGGGAAATTCAACATATTAAAGAATACCCTACAACCCCACAAAATAAGCCATTATCAAATGTACTAATTACACTTTAAAAAGGAGGAGATGTGACCCCCATATCACTCACCCCAGAGATATTATCAACAAAGCCCTTATCAGAATCAATCAGAATCCTGATAATTTTCTGCATTTCAACAGCAAAGAATCAACAAGTATCCTTGTGATCCTCAGACTTGACTCAATGGGAAGGACCATATTTGGTCTTAACATGGGAGAGAGGGTATGTATGTGTTTCCACACCAACAGGACCTGTGTGGTTCCCTACAAAAAGAACCAAACATGGCCTGGCACCTGTAGCACAGTGGTTACAGCTCCAGACACATGCACCGAGGCTGGCAGGTTCAAACCCAGCCCAGGCCAGCTAAACAACAATGACAACTATAACAGAAAAATAGCTGGGCATTGTGGCAAGCGCCTGCAGTCCCAGCTACTTGGGAGGCTGAGGCAAGAGAATCACTTAAGTCTAAGAGTTTGAGGTTGCTGTGAGCTATGACATCAAGGTACTCTACCAAGAGCAACATTGTAAGACTCCGTCTCAAAAAAAAAAAAAAAAAGGAAGAAGCAAACATGAGTTGAAAGGACCACTTCAAATGACAGCTGATCTAGGAGCCCTTTCAACAGCTGAGTCGTCAGCAGAATTCACAAGTACCCCTGCCACAAACACACCTGGTGACATAGGGATCACTTAAGAAATCATTTCAAGATGCCAACTCTCTTACAAGACAGTTTAGCACTCCTCCAACACCCAAAACCAAGTTCCTGGCTTGCTTGACAGTGGTAACTCAGAACTCTATCAAGGTGTGCTTTCTCTCCTTTGCATTAGTTTTCAGGATTAAATTTACTTATGTGCTGTTTTGATGCTCTTCTGATCCTCTCTTTTTCATCATCATCATGTTTGAATGATAAATGTATCATCTGACCCAACAACAGTAGAAACAAAATGAAATATTTGCATATGTTCACTTAATGATGTTAAAAAACAAAATAGTGGGCGATGTAGGGAAAATTGCGCCCTGATATTTAGCAGAAGATTCGCTTTCTGCTTGAGAGACCTGAAGAATCATAAGAATGGTATGTGAGCTGTGTATATGCAGGAGATCAGAAAACTGGCCTCTAAGGTAGAAGTTATATGTAAAGTATGGCAATACCAGGCCTAATGGCTATGGTAAAAATTCTCTAGATTCCAAAATCTCTTGATGCTAAAGGCAGAGGTCTTGATGAAGGTCTGCAATTTTGCAAAAACAAGTTGGAGTCATTCTGACATTTTCCATGTTCCCCCATTTTAGTGCCGATGTCTGATAAGTAACTTTTAACTACTTTTTCGCGATTTGTGATAATAAATACAGACCTGAGTATTGCTCAGGAGGGCTTCTCCCAGAGTTCTTCAGTCCAAACATGAACTTTATATAAAGCCTCTTCATTTCTTGCATCAAGTCCCCCTCATCTGGTGACCCTGAGCCCCTTCAAGCTAGGCCATGTGTGAAGTCAGATGAGGCCTTAGCCCGTATGAACCAAAACACAGGGTGGTAAGAAGCCAAGGCCTCATAACCTTAAATATAAATGGATTAAAATCACTAATCAAAGGACACAGAGTGACTAAATAGATTGAAAAACAAGATCTAACTATGTGCTTCCTTCAAGTGACCCATTTTGGCTTTAAGGACACATGAGCTTAAAGCGAGGGGTATAGGAAGATATTCCACACTAATAGTGACAAAAAGAGAGCAAGATGGCTAGATTTATTTCTGATAAAAGAGATTTCAAGTCAAAAACTCCAACAAGAGATAAAGATTATTATTTAATGATAAATGGAGGCTAATTCATCAAAAAGATATTAAAATTGTAAATCCATACATATACATATATGCATCTAACATCAGAGCACCTAAATATACAAAACAAATATTAATGGACATTCAGGGAGAAATAGATAGCAGTACAACAATAATAGGAGACTTCTATATCCATTTTCAACAATAGATGAACTAAACAGGAAATGAATAGGGAAATATTGAACTTGAACTGCACTTTAGACCAAATAAAGATAAAAGATATATATGAAACTTTTCATCAAACAGCAGCAGAATTAAATATATTCTTTTCTAGTGTACCTGGATGAAACATTCTCTAGAGATGTTCTCTAGGCCATTCTAGAGCATTCTTTAAAACATTCTCTAGGCCATATATTAGGCCATGAAACAAGTACTAACAAATTCAATAAGATTATCATCATACCTAGTACTATTTCCAACCAAAACATTATAAAACCAGAAATAAATAACAGGAAGAATCTTGAAAATTTTTAAAACATATGAATAATAAATAACACGCTCCTGAACAACCAATGAGTCAAAGAAGAAATAAAAAAGAAAATTTTAAACTATCTTGAGATAAATAACTATGGAAAGAAAACATACTAAAACCTATCTGATGCAGCAAAAGCGATTCTAATAGGAAAGTTTATAGCAATAAATGCCTACACTAAAAAAAAAAGAAAAGATCCCTAATATTACTCCTTAAGGAGGTGAAAAAAGAACAAACTAAATCCAAAGTTAGCAGAAGGAAGGAAATAATAAAGATAAGAACAGAAATAAATCAAATAGAGATTAGAAAAACCATAGAAAGGTCAACAAAATCTAGAATTGGTTCTTTGAAAAAAATAAAGTTAACAAACATCTAGCTAGACTAAGAAAAAAAGAGGGAAGACACAAATAAAATCAGAAGTGAAATTGAGACATTATACCAGAAACATTGGGGAAAAAATGCCACAACAGCCAACAAATCAGATAACCCAGAGGAAATTGATTCATTCTTAGAAAAATATAACCAAGATTGAATCAGGAAGAAAAAGAAAACTTAAATAGACCAATAACAAAGAGATAGAAATAGTAATTAAAATCTTTCCAACCAAGAAAAGTCCAGGTCCAGATGGCTCCATGACTAAATTCTAATAAACATAAAAAGAATTATGACCAATACTTCTTAAACTCTTAAGAAAAAACTAGAGCTGGAAAGAATACTTCCAAATGTATTTTATGAGACTGCATCACCTTGCTACACAAAGACATCACAAAAAAAGAAACTACATACCAATATCTCTGATGAACATTTATGGAGATGCTCAATAAAATATTAGTAAATTGAATTAAACAATATATCAAGAAGATTACATATCACGACCAAGTGAGATTTATCTCTGGTATGCAAGACCAGTTTAATATATGGCTACTAATCAATGTGATACAATACATTAACAGAATGAAAGATAAAATCCACATGATTGTCTCAACTGACACAAAAAAAGCATTTGGAAAACTCAGAGAGCCTTTCTTGATAAATTCTTAGCTGTTTAGGTATAGAAGGAAATTTCCTCAACATAGTAGAGGTCATTTATGAAAAATTCACACATCATAACATCATAATCAACCAGGAACTATGGGAAGCTTTTCTACTAAGATCTACCACAAAACAAGGATTCCTTTGTTCATTGATTTTGTTCAACTGAAAATACTAGCAAAAGCAAACATACAAGAAAAGAAATAATAGGCTTCCAAATTGGAAAGGAAAAAAGTAAACTTATCTCTATTTGCAGAATAACCTGATTCTATATATAGAAAACTTCAAAAATTCCACCAAAAATGTTAAAATAGATTAATTCAGTTAAGTTGTAGGTTATAAAATCAACATATAAAAATCAGCAGCATTTTTATACACAAATAAAGACCTCACTGAAAAAGAAATCAAGAAAACAATCTCATTTATGATAGCATAAAAAATACATAAGAAAAATTTAAGCAAGGAAGTAAAAGATTTGCACTGAGAACTTTAAAATAATAATGAAGGCTCTGCACCTGTGGTTCAAATGGCTAAGGCACAAACCACATACATCTGAGCTGGCGGGTTCAAATCCAGCCCAGGCCCACTAAACAACAATGATGGCAGTAACCAAAAAATAGGCAGGCGTTGTGGTGGGTGCCTGTAGTCTCAGCTACTTGGGAGATGGAGGCAGAAGAATCACTTGAGCCCAAGAGCTGGAGGTTGCTGTGAGCTGTGATGCCATGGCACTCTACCCAGGGTGACAGCTTGAAGCTCTGTCTCAAAAAGAAAGAAAGAAAGAAAGAAAGAAAGAAAGAAAGAAAGAAAGAAAGAAAGAAAGAAAGAAAGAAAGAGAAACAATGAATAAGACACAAAGACATGGAAAGCTATCCCATGTTCATGGATCAGAATTAATATTGTTAAAATATCTATACTGCCCAAAGCAATATATAGATTCAGTATAATTCCTGTCAAAACCCCAATGGCATTCTTCACAAAAAAATAAAAAAAAAAAATCCTAAAATTTATATGGAACCA
>CAUYON010162575.1:0-26324 GCA_963573935.1 Arctocebus calabarensis | reverse complement strand
GCCCGGGCCCGCCAAACAACGACAGCTGCAATCAAAAAATGGTCGGGCATTGCGGCGGGCTCCTGTAGTCCCAGCTACTTGGAAGGCAGAGGCAAGAGACTCACTTGAGCCCAGGAATTGGAGGTTGCTGTGAGCTGTGATTCACAAGGCACTCCGTCTAGGGTGACAACTTGAGTGTCTGTCTCAAAAAAAAAAGCAATGTACATATATTACTTTGACCTTTTAGTATAAAAATTGTTACACCAATCTTCATACAAACTATACAATAAACTATATTGTTTATAGCTGCATTTTATTTTTTGATGCTAGAATCAATCTCGGTGTACAAGATATGGAGAGAAAAAAATTAAAGAGCAAATCAAAAGAACTGAATTCTTACAAGCCTACAAATATGCAATGACGCAGTTAAATGTCCAAAGAAGCCTTGAAAAACCATATCCAAGTATCACATGGTTAGAAAAAATTACTTCCTCCCAAACTCAAGCAATCACAAGTAGTAATAGTGTATTTTACTACTGTATTTTACAAGAAAGAAGAGTTTTCAAGAGGATGCTTTTCTATAGAGCCCCAAGGATAAGGGGATATAGAGAGAATCCATGAAGCATCAAATGGAACTAAAAGAACTGACGCTAGAAGAGTTCACTGAGAGATAAAGAATAGGCTAACTAAAGTAAAAAACAAAAATTATTTTGACTATATATTGTGAACTAAAAATAAAATCCTACATCCCTTCACCAACTGAACAGACTCCTCTTGACCAAAGGGACCCCAGAAAAAAAACCTTAAGTTTCCCACACCCCATGGAATGGGAGGGATAAAGCACAATTATACATTGCATTTTTTCTTCATAAATATTCATGAACCCTCTCATATAAAATCCTGTTCCTTTTTCTCACTCCCTTGAAACATGTGTTCCTGGCTTCTGGCCAGATTAATGTTTCTCAGTCTGTCAGAATGGCCACTGTAAGGTTGAGACCACTTCAGGAGAAATACAGCTCTCCTTTTTTAAAAAGACAAATCTCATGTTTTTCTAAATTAAAAAACTTTAAAGGGGAAATCAAAAGAGAACGGAATGCTTAGAGAAAGGCAATGAAACCGAAAAGAGACATTTAAATAGAGGTCTCTGATGTTCAATACGGTAGTTAGTTTCAAGAGGAAGAACAGCTGAACAACACATAGAAGAACAAAAAATGGAATAGAGAAAAGGCTAACTGGGCTGGGGAAAAACTGTGAGCTTCCAAATATTATCACTGCCTAAAAATTCAAATATTAAAATGCAAAATAACTGATTAATTGCTCTTCACAGCCTTAAACCTATAAAGAGCCCTAAACCTCTTTCTGAAAGTGTGGCCTAGAAGCACCTGCATCACAATCATTTAGGCTACTTAGTAAAAATGCTAATTGCTACACCCAACCCTAGACCCAATGAATCAGAATCTGAGCTGAAGCCTGGTATAATTGTCAACAATTACCTTTGTTGACAATTACAGCTTTAAAGGTAACAGTACTGAATAAAGTGTTAATTTTTTTCTGTAAATACAAGCAGTCCCTGGGTTTAAAACAAGATAGGTTCTGTAGGTTTGTTCTTCTGGTGAATTTGTATGTAAGTTGGGACAGGTACATTTTCCTACTACCTGAAATAGCCTCTGTTCACAAGTGCAAGCTGTACATAAGTCAGGTGTTTATAACTTAGAGATTGCCTATAGCTGCAATGTGCAGACACCAGAGATTAAGCTAAGGGACACATACTTTTTAGCATGTGCCATCCCTAACTTTAGCAGGATAGTCACTGAATTTGTCACATAAGATGGCAACAAAGAGTAGGGTCTGGTGGCTCGTACATGTAATCCTAGCCCTCTGGAAGGCTGAAGCAGGTGGATTTTTCTGGGCTCAGGAGTTTGAGACCAGCCTGAGTAAGAGTAAGACCCCATCTCAACTAAAATTAGAAAAAGGAAAAAACATAGTCGAGTACCTTGGCGGGTACCTGTAAGTCCCAGCTACCTGGGAGGCTGATGTATGAGGATCCCTTGAGGGCGGTGCCTGTGGCTCAAAGGAGTAGGGCACTGGCCCCATATGCCGGAGGTGGTGGGTTCAAACCCAGCCCCAGCCAAAAACTACAAAAAAAGAAGAAGAGGATACCTTGAGCTAAGGAATTTGAGGTTGCTCTGAGCTATAACACCATAGCACTCTACCAGGGCAAAAGAGTGAGACTATCTCAAAAAAAAAATGGTTACTCTTTGTTAACCATTTAACAAATGTTGTTGGGGGGCAACAAAGAGTAACCAAAGGTTTAATGCAGTGGACAGTATCTGACTATGACTTGTAAGTGGTTGGTACTACATCAAAAGTTAAAAGTTGAAGACAGAACACAGAATAAAACATCTCTAATCTCAAAAAGCTTACATTCCTTTGCTTATTGGTAAAGAAACTTTTTAACCTAGGTAAATCCTATGTATCCTTCAATATTCATAATTCCTTCAAGATAAACTCTACAGAATATTTTATTTTATTTTATTTTGAGACAGAGCCTCAAGTTGTCACCCTGTATAGAGTGCTGTAGCATCACAGCTCACAGCAACCTCCAATTCCTGGGCTCAAGCGAGTCTCATGCCTCTGCCTCCCAAGTAGCTGGGACTACAGGCGCCCGGCCATTTTTGGGTTGCAGCCGTCATTGCTGTTTGGCGGGCCCGGGCTGGATTTGAACCCGCCAGCTCAGGTGTATGTGGCTGGCACCCTAGCCCATTGAGCCACAGGTGCCGAGCCTCTACAGAATATTTTAAGTTTCAGTCCTCTTTTATCTCTAAGCTGTGTGAACCTGAATTTACTCATTCAACAGTTAGGTTCAATCTTTATTTATTTATTTTTTTTTTTCTGGAGACCGCATCTCACCTTGCCCTCAGTAGAGGGCCGTGGAGTCACAGCTCCTCAAACTCTTGGGCTTACACAACTCTCTTCCCTCAACCTCCCAAGTACTGGGACTACAGGTGCCTTCTACAACACCTGGCTATTTATTTGTTGCAGTTGTCATTGTTGTTTAACTGGCCAGGGCTGGGTTCAAACCCACCAGCTTGGGTGTATGTGGCTGGCATCATAACCACTGTGCTACAGGCGCTGGGCCTGGTTCAATGCTTTACTTATTTTACAAATAACAAATCTGACTTTCCCAGAATGTAAGAATGTAAGTTTGTCAGGATATACATAGTGATGTGTCCAGCCTTTGTACTCCTCTTTGCTGTGGAAGATCTCATATTGAAACTGTGTCAGAAAACTCCGAAATTTAAGAAATTCAACTGTTATGTGCAAAGTAATATTAAAAAAATCCAAATTTCAGACCTAAAGAACAATCTAAAGTAATTTCCAACCACCCCAATACAACATACCACAAAGTTAACAAAGATTTCCTGTTTACTCAGATGATTCTAAAGTACTTCTCTCATCAGTAAGAAAGAAGGACAGAGACAAATGGAATAAGATTACAACCTTCCCCGAGGAAGGTCAAACTTGAGATAAGTGTAACATTAAAGTTTAGAGACCTCTGAATTTTGTAAACTCATATGTAAATTTTACATACATATATACACATCTTAGTAAATAAGATATCATGTATTAAACAGTATTTGCCCTCCTAAAAGAATTTGAAATAAAACTGAAGCAGAAATAAAGCTATCTTTGTACCTAGAGGTTTCAAATTAAATTCCAAATTCCTTGTATTTCCATCTAGGACCATACGTGTATATTAAATAAACAATGTCACAAACAAAAAATTCTTAACAGAGGAGAAGAAAAAGCTATTATAGAAATTAAATAAATGCATCATCTTTTTGGTGAAAAGGAAACTATCTGCATTTTCCAAATCTTTGGTTAACCTACTCGGTTGCATCTTATCACAAAATTATCACTAAACATCTTAATGAAGGTTTTATTTACTGTTAAGGAAATATAGACCATTTCAAACAAAGAATCACTTGTGTGTGGACTAGCAAGAGCAGCTCCAGGGTGGGAAGCCCTGCCATAAAGCACTGCATGACTTCGGGCAAGTCACAGGACCTCTCTAGGCAGCTGGTTCTGTATCTGTGAAAGTGAGCCAGTCGGACAATCTTCAGTGTCTTTCAAGCACTAAGGTTCTGTAAATTGGTAATTCTGAATTTAATTCTGATAACTCAGTTTAAATTTATATTCCAACCTTATGGAAAGAAAAAAGTGGATAGGTGACTACTTAAGTTTTTCTGGCCTTTCCTTGCCTCCCTACTTTTTCCTTTTCTTCCTTCTCCTTGAAGCCCTCCTTTAAGTCTTTTTCACATAAAAATAAACTGAAATATATGACTGGTCTGCATTATTTAAATTGAGTCAGCTTCTTAATTTTAAGAAACAAAATTCTTTTACTCTCTTTAACAAATACAATTTTAATTATGCTACTTATTGGTGTTTCTATTTTTCTCTTAGGGAACACTACCTTTAAAAAGTTAAAAAAAAAAAAAAAGCAGAAAGGTCTCATTAGATTTTTCACACAGACCAGACTAGAAGCAAATACAGCCTTTGCTTACTCAAAGGCTGACTAAACCAGCAATATGCAAACAGAGATGATAGCAAATGGCTCAGAGCTGGACCTGGTAAAATGTCCGCTGTGCCTTTATTGTAAGACCACAAAATCAAGATCTGTTCATAACAATCCTTTCAAAAAAACCATAACTGGCTGACATTTTACCATTTCTCGTGACAGGCCTTCAAGCACTTAGAAAGTTATTAAGGGCAAATTCTCAAAGAAGTGGTTAAATATCATTATGGTCGACAATAAAGAATTTGGCAAATTTTATTTCCAAAAACTTTATTCCTAATTATTTCATATTCAAATTTTTATTTCATTTAAATTTTAGTTTCATAAATATGTTTCAAAAGTAAAATACTACTGTATTCAGCTTCTCAGAGTACCTAGAACTTCAAGGCATAATTACACTTGCTAGTCAAAATCTTATAATCTTTCAATGATGACAGGAAAAGATTGAGCAAGTTTTTCATTTACACAAAGGTTTTTAATTCAAAACAAGCAAATTTTAAGACCACTGGTATAGAAGGAAGGCCAGAGTCTTTACTTTCCCCTTTTATACCAAATTGAAATACTACGGGTTTCCTCAGAAGACAGTTTTGCTTCTAAGGTTCTTACTCAGAACAAGTTTCCAGCGCTAATTATAAAGCTTCATTTTTTTTTTCTAATAGTAAATGAATCATTCACGTCTTTATTCCTCTTTAATACTCACTTTTACTAGTTATCTAATGACCATTCATTTCACCTAAATTTTTATTGCTTTCCAAAACGAAATAGTATATCAATTTCACTAACTTATAAAAAGAGAGAAAAAAAGGATAGTGCAGTCAGTGAGCAACACCTATGACTGAGTTGCACCAAAACTTCACCCTTACCTAAAATCTCAAAAAAGCAACTGTCCCTGACTTTTTTTAAACATCTATATCACTCATGAATAATACAATTTACTTAATTATAACTTCTCAGTTACCCCCACAAATACAATTCGGCCTTTTAAATTAAAATCTGACCTAGTTTTCTTTGTGGTATAAAAACAAAATCTTCTTTATTCTTAAGTCCCATAGAGGAAACACACATATACACACCAATCACAAGAAGACATTAAAAAAATGCTTTACCAAGAAGACCTAAAAGTTTTCAGAATTTGAGTGCTTTGTTTCTCCCTGGTAGTTAAATTCAATCAGGCATGTGACTAAGAGCACACATTTTATCAGAGAGTTAAAGAACACATTCAGCCATGTTCTTCGACAGGTAAAAACCACCCTCCCTTTATCAGCTCAAGAAATAGCCAGAAGCAAACACACAAAATTCTAACAAGTTACCTTCAAATATTCTTTCTATTTTAGACATCGTCCTTTGGGGTTGAAAATAAAAAGTAATCCGGCAAGTTTTATGCTGTTAAAATGGCTCCTGTAGATTGGGGAAGTGGTGTCTGTGCTTCAGCTTATGAGTCATACATGAAACTAAGTGTTTCTAAGGGAGGCACGCCCATGTTGCTGTGGACCCAATTATTCTGCTAGGTCAAACATGCAAATCTACAGGTAAAAACAGAGAGAGAAGTATAGGAAAGGAGGAAAGTAGAGGCAGGGAGCAAGATCTACTCTGATTAGACCATTACTAAGCCATGTTAATTGCCATAATTTAAAACTAACAATACAATAGAATAAGAATCTACAAGGAAGCAAAATGTAAAACTATATGTTGTTTTAAAATATAAAATCTCAATTTAAAAAGTTATTTTAATATATCAAAGAAAGCTATGAAAGGAAAGAGGAATGAGAAGGGATGCAAGGGAGAGAGCAAACTTTGTGGCTCTTAATGTAACAATGGACTGGTGAGACTAATCTGGCTACTTATTAACCCTTATATGAAAGGAATATATTGCTGTTATCAGGAAAAGCTAGCAAAGTGTAATATCAGATGCAGATTTATAAGTTCACTAAGCAGATAAAATACACTAGAAAATTCAAAGTTCAGTAGAAAAATAAGTGTGAATTAAACTGGGTTATAGAATAAAACAAAAACACCTCAGTTTTAGGAAGGAACTTAAAGTTCAACATAGTAAAATGATTTTAAATTGAACTGCAAGCTGATACAAATCTGTTTTTTAAAATGATCAATACAATCACAGTTCATAATTCTACTATAGCCATCTTTTGAACAAAATTTCCCACATATATTGCAAGCCTCCCATGTGCCAGGCACCCTGCTACAGCTCCACCTCACTGCACACAGCCAGCCTACCGGGGCCAACAACAGACCTGTGAAACTCTGCTCTCCAAGTCACCTTACATCTGACAAGATATCCAAGTCACCAGAACATTACTACCACTACTAATTTGTTTACTACTAATTACTACAACTTGCTAATTTAGTGTAAGAAATTAATCAAAATGGGTTGAAAGCATTAAGCACCCCCAAACATGCTTGAAATGATGAATTGTATGTAAATCAATGGATAGCCTTCGTCCTAATATTTTACAAAAAGTAAATGGGATTTAGGAAGATCTTCTCCCTTTAGTTAATTACTTGGAAGTAATTATTCTGCCTTCCCAGAGTCACAAATGAGAGGACAAGCTTTCATTGATTTAAGAATTTTGCAAACTGCAGCAAAATGTAATGACAGTGAACCAACATTCTACCCTTTAAATGCTTGTTTACTTCATTCCACTGAACATTGCTTGGTTTATCTTTTTTTTTTTTTGGCCAGGGCTGGGTTTGAACCTACCACCTCCGGCATATGGGGCTGGCGCCCTACCCCTTTGAGCCACAGGCACCGCCCAACTTGGTTTATCTTTTTATGAAAATAATCTCCATGGTTTAACAAATAAAAATTAAATTGAAAAGAAAAAACTGCTTCTACTGTCCAATATCATATTTAGCTCACTTTAATTCATTTCTCCAGAAGGACTATTCAGAATCTATGCACTAAGAATCAAGGTCCTCTGAGCAGTTCACTGGAAAGCAGCCTCTCACAGTTATCACCATCTAAATTTATTTTATCCTAGCATTCTGGGAGGCTGAGGCAGGTGGATTGCCTGAGCTCATGAGTTCCAGACCAGCCTGACCAAGAGTGAGACCTCTTCTCTAAAAATCACCAGGTATTGTGGCAGGCGCTTATAGTCCTAGCTACTTGGGTGGCTGAGGCAAGAGGCTTAAGCCCAAGAGTTTGAGCTTGCTGTGAGCTGTGATGCCTTAGCACTCTACCAAGGGCAACAAAGTAAGACTCTGTCTCAAAAAAATAGACTTATTTTAGACAATATTGATGTAAGCCTAATTAACTTTATTATAATTATCTTACTTTAGCTAATTAGAAATAAATTATAAGGGGTGAAAGAGGGCAACAGTAAAAGGTTATCATAAACAAAACAATAGAGTTAATATGAGAGAAGACCAAAAAAAGGTCTCATAAAAGCACAAATAAATATAACTTAAAAAGCACTCAGTTCTTTTTTTTTTTAATTCTTTTTTTGGAGACAAGGTCTCACTTAGTAGCCTTGGGTAGAATGTTGTGGCATCACAACTCATAGCAACCTTAAACTCTTGGGCTCAAGTGATCCTCTTGCCTCAGCCTCCAGAGTAACTGGGACTACAGGCGCTCACCACAACGCCCGGCTGGTTTTTTTTTTTTCTATTTTTAATAGAGACAGGGTCTCACTCTTGTTCAGCTGATCTTGAATGCCTGAGTTCAAGCAATCCATCTGCCTCAGCCTGCCAGAGTGCTAGGATTACAGGTGTGAGCCATCGTGTCTGGCCCCCCAAAAAAGTACTCTGTCCTAATGCCATTCTGTAAGGTCATTAATTTGTATATATTCCATAAGTATATCACTATACACTAAATATCGCAAAGTCAGCAAGGAATATAAGGTTTTCAAGAGAAATGTGAACAACATTCTAAGATTTTTTATGAACTATAAATACATGAAAGAATAAATCCATTTACATAAAGCACCTCATTACTTGCTAATGGCAGATATTTTAAGCTATTTAAAAGAACTACTTCAGGTTACTAGTATGTAGAAATGTAGAAAAAGACTTAAAGGGAAAATAATTACCCCTTTCAAATAAATAGCTGTTCCTAAGATGTTTACAGAGTAGATACTATAATATATTGCCCCCTTGCCCAGGGGTATCCCCAATAACATTATTGTACCACCTACAGGAAGTAAGTAGGATCCTAGTTCCATTCACAGGCCCAAGAAATCAATCTCTGCATACCAGAGTGAGTATCAAAGAAAAAAAAATAGACAAACAATTCAGCACAGATTCTAGGCTCAGTTTACTTGGGTTCAAATCTCAGCTCTGCTACCTATCAGCTACGTAATCTTGGACAATCACTTAACAATTCTGTGTCATAACTTCTTAATCTACAATTTAGGGTTAACAGTATTTGCTGCAACAGATTATATTGTGAAGATTAAAATAAATCAATATACTGCTATTCAAACTACATAAAGCATTTTCGCAACTCAAAGATAAGAAAACCCAGTTTTTTAAACAGATCTAAACAGATATTTTACTAAAGAGACACTGATGGCAAAAAATGTACACGAAAAGATCAACATCAATACTCAATAATGTCACAATACCACTACAAAGGAAAACAAAAACCACTGGCAATACCAAGTACTGATGATATATCAAATAACCACAAATATCATAGGCTGTTGGTGGGAATGCAAATAGGCACTGTTTCCACTTTGGAAGACAGATTAGCAATTTCTCTCTCTTTTTCTTTTTACCTTACCTTTTTTCTTTTCCTGTTTTCACTTTTTGTTTTCTTTTTATATTTACCAGTCAGAAAATAGTTTCTAAAGAAGTTTCTTATAAAGTTAAACATATTCTTTTTTTTTTGTAGCGACAGAGGCTCACAAATGAAGACAGGTGTCCATAAAAAAAGTCTATGCAGGGCAGTGCCTGTGGTCAAGGAGTAGGGTGCCGGGCCCCATATACCAGAGGTGGCAGGTTCGAACCTGGCCCCAGCCACATTAAAAAAAAAAAAAAAGGCTATGCAAACATTTATAGCAGGTTTTTTCTTTGTTTGGTTGGTTTTTTTGTAGAGACAGTCTCACTTTATCACCCTGGTTAGAGCGGTGTGGCATCACATAGCTCACAGCAACCTCCATCTCCTGGGCCTAGGCGATTCTCTTGCCTCAGACTCCCAAGTAGCTGGGACTACAGGTGCCTGCCACAACACCTGGCTATTTTTCTGTTTTTTGCATTTCGGCCGAGGCCAGGTTTGAACCCGCCACCTTTGGTATATGGGGCCGGCGCCCTACTCGATGAGCCACAGGCACCGCCCAGCAGTTTTATTTATAATCACCAAATACTGGGAACTCAAATGTCCGTCAATTGGTGAATGGAGAAACATATTGTATATCCATACAATGGAATGCTACTCCATAATAAAAAGGTATGAACTTCTGATATGTAGTATCGGCAACAAGAACAACTCTAAAGTCATTGAGCTGAATGAAATAAGCCAGACTCAAGATATGAACTGTGTGCTTTCACTTATTTGACATTCTGGAAAAAGCAAAAGAAAAGGGAAAGAAATCCTAGAAATCCTATCACTGGTCGGCAGGGACCAGTAAAGGAGAGATGACTGACTACAAAGGAGAATGAGGGAATCACAGGATGATAGAAGTTTTCCATATCTTGACTGTGGTACTGGTTACAAGACTTGTGTAGACATATGTTATCAAAATTCACAGAACTCTAAAACCAAACGGCGCAAATTGTACTGCATATAAATTATGCTTTAATAAACCTGGCTTCAAAAAAGAAATCTAGTTCACGATATCAAATGCTTAACACAATACTGGGCACTTAGTAAGCACTTGATAAACAGCCATTATTATTACCATGATTAATAGAAGCAAATACTTCAGGATGATAAACCTTAACAAAACCTCTAAACTTTCAAGTAAAATGTAGCACCTTAGATTTGTGATGGACATAAAATGTTCCCGTACATACTATAGGTATGTTCATTTCTAAAATTAGATATAGTATTATGAGTCAGTAAAGCTGTCATGGCTTTGAGGAATTGTCAATAATTCTACTTCAACTATTAATGGAATGGAGAGAGATTAGGTCAAGTGAATATTTATTACATGCCAACTAAAGACACTATTTCTTCCTTTAAAATAGAACTTATGAAAAGAATTTACTCTGCAAGCCAGAACTCACTTTTTCCCTTTTACTGTTATATCTTTTCTTTAAAACTCAAATTTAAAAACTTCTAGTACATGAAAATATAGAACAGCCTGATTTTCATATTTAGGAAACTTGAGCTAAAAAAAAAAACTTTGGCTTGCATCTTCCCCTGACAGAAGCTAACAAGCAATAATTATCAGAAATGGAGAGATGAAAAGGTTACACCACTAAAATGACAAATGACCAAAATCAATGCTCCCCATTTAAATATAAAAATAAAATTTAATGCACTGAGATTCAGTGTCATAAATCTTTCCATCAGACAGAATTTATTTTGTTGATGTTAACACCTCTCAAAATGTAATCCCAGGTTTCAAGCATTGTTAGAATTTCTAAATGCGAGCTTAAATGTAAAACATAGTTAATTCTCTGTTCTCTATCACTATCTTTTATAAACCTTAAACCTCTTTACGTCTCTCCACAGACATGTTACTGGGACCAATCTGTAAGCAAGCAGCTCCCCGGGCAACTGTCCATGTGTTTTAAGAGGCATAAGGAAGGCAAAAGTGGCCCTAGCCTTCGTTTGCTTATTTCTATTTTGCCAACACCTAGGACAGGGCCCCAAACTCAAGAGATGTGAGTAAATCTCACAAGTAAATAGTTCACTGAGGCAAAACTGTAGCTTACCAGGATTTTACTCCATACTGAAAAAAAAAAAAAAAGTTTTTTTTTTTGAGAGACAGAATCTCACTTTATCATCCTGGGTAGAGTGCTGTGACATCACACAGCTCACAGCAACCTCCAACTCCTGGGCTTAAGTGATTCTCTTGCCTCAGCATCCCGAGTAGCTGGGACTATAGGCACCTGCCACAACACTTGGCTATTTTTTATTGTTGCTGCAATTTGGCCGGGGCAGGGTTTGAACCCACCACCCTTGGTATATGGGGCCGGTGCCCTTCCCACTGAGCCACAGACGCCACCCCATATTGAAATATTTTTAAAGACGAGATTTGGGCTATGATTAATTCAAGATTCTAGTGTAGGTATTATTTTGACAGTTATTCTTTATTCTGCCAGTAAAAACAACCAAGAATTGATCATATAATCATATTCTTTATGCTGGTTCTAAGTGATATGCTGACTGCAAACTGACTGCAAAAGTTGTTTTATGTAGACGTAATATTGTCTCTCTCACAATTAAATTTTAAATTCATTATTAAAAATAATGCATCTTGGCTCGGCGCCTGTGGCTCAATGGGCTAAGGCGCCAGCCACGTACACCTGAGCTGGCGGGTTCAAATCCAGCCCGGGCCGCCAAACAACCATGGCAGCTGCAACCAAAAAATGGCCAGGCGGTGGGGCGGGCGCCTGTCATCCCAGCTACTTGGGAGGCGGAGGCAAAAGACTCGCTTGAGCCCAGAAACTGGAGGTTGCTGTGAGCTGTGATGCTACAGCACTCTATCCAGGGTGACAGCTTGAGGCTCTGTCTCAAAAAAAAAAAAAAAAAAAAAAATTATGCATCTTTTACTTCAGTGATTGTAAACAGGACGCACCACAGAACCACCTGGAAGAGCTATTCACTCCCGGAAATGGAGTACAAAGTACAAGGAGGCCAAGCTTATTATGAGAACCACTGCTCTGTTTCTATGTAGCCCCAGGAGGGACAGTAGTCAGTGCCTTTCTCATAGCAGCTGCCCAGAAGGACACTTGTTAACTTACTATTCAACAATCCTTAAATACTGCAGAGGAAGACATCTTCTATTGTTTTTATACTGAGTTTAGAGTCCTAAGCTCCTCCTTTGCTCTCCTTCAGGTAAAAGCATCTTATCATAGTAAATGATATAAAAACCTCTGATTGTCTCCTTCCCTGTCACTAACTGCCTTCTTTAAGTTCATCTATCACTTTGCTTTTGGAGAAGTCTTCCTAAAGTGTTGAAATCACTCAAGGCCAAAAAAACAACCTTTTTTTTTTTTTTTTTAGACAGAGTCTCACTTTTTCACCCTTGGTAGAGTGATGTGGCCTCACAACTCACAGCAACCTCAAACTCTTGGGCTCAAGCGATTCTCTTGCCTCAGCCTCCCAGGTAGCCGGGACTACAGGCGCCTGCCACAACACCCAGCTAGTTTTAGAGATAGAGTCTTGCTCTTGCTCAGGCTGGTCTAGAACTCCTGAACTCATGTAATCCACCTGTTTTGGCCTCCCAGAGTGCTAAGACAGAACAACTCTTTTGATTGTGGTGATCACTCAAGGCCAAAAAACAAACAAAATACAAACAAACAAAACAACTTTGATTTCCTGAAGGGAAATTAAAAGCCAAACTATCACACTATTTATTCAAGGGTTTAAAAAGCTGACTTTTCCAGCCCTGTCTTCCTGACTCTGACTCTCTCTGCATCATCCCAGCCCCATTCCAGCCTTACTAAAATCTCCTGACTTGCTCCATTTCCTTTTGTTTGACTTCCTTACCCACTGTTCACTGGGCTTGGAAAGCACTTTTCCTTATTTCCATCCTAGCTCTCATCTCTGCCTATTGAACATCCCTTTTTCCAGTCTCATTTCAAATACCTCTTCGGCATGAAGGTTTCCCTCAACAGCCCCACTTAAAATTTCAAGAATTGATCATTATAGGACTGGAAGAGACATTAGAGATAGTCTATCCAGTCCAGTGGTTTTTAAACTTGTGTATTAAGCAGAAGAAGTTGTATAAGGCCTTCAAGGAACCATGACACTACATACATTTAAATCTGTTCTAAGGGCTCGGCGCCTATGGCTCAGTGGGCTAAGGCGCCAGCCACGTACACCTGAGCTGGTAGGTTCGAATCCAGCCCAGGCCCGCCAAACAACAATGTCGGCTGCAACCAAAAAATGGCTGGGTGTTGTGGCGGGTGCCTGTAGTCCCAGCTACTTGGGAGGTGGAGGCAAGAGACTCGTTTGAGCCGAGGAATTGGAGGTTGCTGTGAGCTGTGATGCCACAACACTCTATCCAGGGTGACAGCTTGAGGCTCTGTCTCAAAATAAATAAATAAATAAATCTGTTCTAAGAAAGCCTGAAACACTGATCCAATCCAACTTCATTTTAAAAATAAGATAAATAGGCCAGTAAAAAGAAGTTACTTACCCAATATCAAATTAATGCGTGATCTGAGATACTCACAGTCATTCTTTTAATAAATACTAAGCACTTTGCTTGAGCAAATTAACACATCTCCTTGTACCTTGTATGCAGCCAACAATCTGGCAAATGAATGCTTTTTTCCCCATACCTGTCCATAAGGCCCACCACTAGCAATTTGCTTTCAGCTGGCAAGGCCTGCAATACTCCTCTCCCCCCCACTTTTTTTTAACAACAGAGTCTTGCTGCATCTCATAGACTAGAGTGCTATGGCCTCAGTCTACTTCACATCAACCTCAAACTCCTGGGCTCAAGCAATCCTTCTGCCTCAGCCTCCTAAATACTTGGGAGTAGAGGTGTGTGCCACTATACCCAGCTAGTTTTTCTACTTGTACCTTTGATCAAGCTAGTCACCAATTCCTGACCTTAAGTGATCCTTCCCCCTTGGCATCCCAGAGTACTAGGAGGGCATGAGCTAAGCACCGGCCTCACCCTCTCTTGTCCTGCTTCAGAGATCTATCAGCTCTCCAGCCCTATGTCATAATTCAGTTCACCTTTCCCTTCCACAAGATATCACACTGGTCCATTAAATTGCTGACATTATAGTCACTGGACCTAATGAGCAAAAAGTAGCAACTATTCTAGATTTAATTATAAGACACTGTATGTCAGAGGGTGGAAAATAAATCTGACTAGAGTTGAACAGTCCTGTATCTCCCTGAAATTTCTAGGGGTCCACTGATGTGGGGCAAGGTAAGATATCCTAAGGTTAAGTTCTTGCACCTGACCCCTCCTTCAACCAAAAAAGGCACAACACTTAGTGGACCCATCTGGATTTTGAAAGCAACAAACATATTACTCATTTGGGTGTGTTACTCCAATTCAATTACTGAGTGACCCAAAAAGCTGCCAGTTTTCAGTGGGGCCCAGAATAGGAGAAGGCTCTGCAAAAGGTCCAGACTTCTATGGCAAGCTACTCTGCCAGTGCCACATGATCCAGCAAACCCAATGGTCAGTTGTGGACAGGGATGCTATCTGCAGCCCTGGACAAACGGCTGTAAGTGGATCACAGTGCAGACCTTTAGTATTTTGGAGCCACGCCTTGCAATTATCTGCAGACAATACTTTCCTTCTAAGAGATAGCTCTTGGCCTGTTTCTGGGCTTTAATAGAAATCGAAAGATTATAAACTAGCAACATGAAAAAAATACCCTATTTTTGCCCCTTGATAAAAGAGGAACAAAAAATAAACAAAAAAAAAAAAGGAGAATTTTACAATATGTTAAACAAGAGCTTTAACTTCTCTTAATTATACCTTTGGTCAAAACAGAGAAATTAAGAAACTAACCTTAGTGATTACCCTAACAGTTAAGAGGATGGGCTCTGCAGTGGGTGATACAGGGTTGAGTCATAATTCTACCATTTACTAGTTGCTGAACTTCAGGCTCTGTTGTCACTTCTGTTCAACAATAATAATCCTTTTTCACAAAATAATTCACTTAAATTACTTGTTATAATACCAGGACACACAGTATGTTTTCACAAACTTAGCAAAAAAGGCAGATAAACTGTAAGACATCCAAACTCAGCAATAAAAAGGAACAAACTATTGATAACAACTTCAGTGACTCTCAAAAACATTGTACTGAGTGAAAAAAGTCAATGTCAGGCCGTACCAGTGGCTCATGTCTGTAATCCCAGCACTCTAGGAGGCCGAACGGGTGGACTGCCTGAGCTCAGGAGTTTGAGACCTGCCTGAGCAAGATTGAGACCCCATCTCTGGGGGAAAAAAAAAAAAAAAAAAAAAGCTAGACACTGAGGTGGGTGCCTACAGTCCCAGCTACCCGGAAGACTGAGGCAAGAGGATCCCTTGGGCCCAAGAATTTGAGGGTGCTGTGAGCTATAATGCCAGAGCACTCTACCAAGGGTAACAAAATAAGACTCTGACTCAAAAAAAGAAAGAAATCAGTGTCTAAAGGCTGCATGTTATATGTTTCCATTTATGACATTTCTGGAAGAGACAAAACTATACTGATTGAGAACAGATCAGTGGTTGAAAGGGATATGTATGAAGTGGACGGTGACTATAGAGAGAACATGAGGGTTTTGAGAGGTGATGAATTAGCCTATATCCTGATTATAGTGGAGGCTACACAAATCCAGATGTGTTAAAACTATACACAAAAAAGTCAATTTTAGTTTATGACAATTTGGAAAGTAAAATACATTTTTTTAAACTGTAAGCAAAATTACTTTTATTTTCATAAATAAAAAGATAACTCATTATACAAACACCACTTCTAGCAGAAATATGTTAGCTGTCATTGCTTGGTATGAAATGCATGTAATATTTAATACAAATAGTTAAATCTTTCCACAACCTTCATGCAACTTCTTTACATTTGATAATTCCCCAAAATTTCCAACACCATTTCAAAAAATTAATCAGTTTAGTCACCAAGTATCACCTTTGCTGAGTCAACAGAATATCACCTGCTTACCTCAAAGATGCCTATTAATTTGAAGAAATATCAGTATTTACTGCGTTTTACAGAAGCACTGAGCATATTACACATTTCTGTTTGATAAATTGTAATATAATCCCCAAGAACGTCAAAGTGGAAATTTATAAGTAGGTTAATAAGCACTAGTACCTAAGATAAACAGGTCCTATAGGCAGAGTAAAGAGTTAGTAGCAAGTACTGCTTAAAGTTCTGTCAGTGTGTGGCATACAGCAGATGATTTTATATTACTAATTAAGGACACAAAACAGTGAAATTTAAATTTTTTCTATGGACAGCAAAATGAAATTATTACACCATTTATTCTGTAAACTGCAGCCTCATATTAAATGAGGCTATTATTAAGCTATTATTAAAGCAATAATTAGCATTTGTGTATATGAAGGAAAAAAAAATTTCACTGACTTTATGTAGCTTTTATTAAGGAGTGTAAACTATGACATATGATTTAAATAATTATTTATGTGAACCCAATACTGATTCAGACAGGCATAATCTATTCATTCTTCATAATGAAATGTTCATTTCTGTTTCAATACTTCATGCAAATTTTATTTCTCACAAGGTTGTGATTCAATAGTTTATCTTTGTAACTGCCCAGCACAGTATCTAACACACATTAAGTCAATTAATGTCATTTATAATAGGAAAATTACCTAATGCCCTAGAAGAACCAAAAGATAAACCTACAGATGTGACTTTTATTAAAGTATGATGCATCTACTATTTCCCAAGAGTGTATCTATACTAAATTGTTTCAAATATTAATATCTATATTTAAGGTCATACAATATCTATGTTTGTTTTCTACATTTTTGTTATGTCCTTTGGCCTAAAGTAACATGGTCCAAACAGGATATGTTAGAAAATCATATAAAAACAACGTACACTGAGATCAGGGAACAAAGGCATTTTACTGTAACTTCTTTAACACAGAAGTAGAAAATTACCAGCGTAATTCAAGACAACCTATCTCATTTAAGTTTCAAGTTTTTTCTTTACGTCATGCAATATATCACTTCTTCAAAAAACACTTCCATTCTTTAACATCTCCTCCTATGTAGAAACAGTAAGAACTGTTACAAAGTTCTGTCCTCTAAGTAAAAACCCCATTAGAAAAGGTACTTGTAAAAATCATTGTAGGAGGGTGGCGGCTGTGGCTCATCAAGTAGGGCGCCGGCCCCATATACCAAGGGCTGAGGGTTCAAACCTGGCCCCGGCCGAACTGCATCAAAAAATAACCAGGCGTGTGGCGGGCTCCTGTAGTTCCAGCTACTAGAGAGGCTGAGGCAAAAGAATTGTCTAAGCCAAAGAGCTGGAGGTTGCTGTGAGCTGTGACTCTACGGCACTCTACCAAGGGTGAGAGAGTGAGACTCTGTCTCTACAAAATAAATAAATAAATAAATAAATAAAGTCATTGTAGGAGTACTAAGACCAAACCAAGCCCAGGGTCCTGGAATAGGGATACCCTTTCAAAGATCTTAACATATTTATAAACACCAATTTTTATTTTTATTTTATTTTTATTTTTTTTGAGACAGAGCCTCAAGCTGTCACTCTGGATAGAGTGCTGTGGCATCACAGCTCACAACAACCTCCAATTCCTGGGCTCAAGCAAGTCTCTTGCCTCCACCTCCCAAGTAGCTGGGACTATAGGTGCTCGCCACAACACCCGGCCATTTTTATTTTGGTTGCAGCCGTCATTGTCGTTCGACGGGCCTGGGCTGGATTCGAACCCGCCAGCTCAGGTGTACATGGCTGGCGCCTTAGCCCATTGAGCCACAGGTGCCGAGCCATAAACACCAATTTTTAAATAAATTATAGATTCTAATAAATGTAAAAGGTTTGATATGATGGTTTTCTGATCTTTGAGGGACTTTTTTTCCATCATAAAAGAGAAGTAACTCAGAATATGCCAAGTCTCTCTGGTTCAATTAACACAACAGTGAGGGTAAGGAAGTCTCTCTGTTAAAAAATTAACTCCTGGGCGGCACCTGTGGCTCATCAAGCAGGGCGCCAGCCCCATATACCGAAGCTGGCAGGTTCAAATCCGGCCTCGGCGAACTGCAAAAACATTAAAAAAAAAAAAAAAAAATCAACTCCTACTGAGCATGGTGGTTTACACCTGGAATCCTAGCACTTTGCAAGGCTGAGGCAGGAGGACTGTTTGAGTCCAGGAGTTTGAGACCAGCCTGTGCAATAAAGCGAGTCTCCAATCTCTTCAAAAAATAAAAAAAAGTAGCCAGATGTGGTGGCACACGCCTATAGTGGCAGCTACACAGGCTGCTGAGGCAGAAGGATAAGTTGCGCCTAAAAGTTTGGGGTTAGGGGCGGCGCCTGTAGCTCATCAAGTAGGGTACCAGCCCCATATATCGTAGGTGGTGGGTTCAAACCCGGCCTCGGCCGAACAGCAAAACAGAAAAATAGCTGGGTGCCTGTAGTCTCAGCTACTTGGGAGGCTGAGGCAAGAGAATTGCCTAAGCCCAGTAGTTGGAGATTGCTGTGAGCTGTGTGATGTCACGGCACTCTACCGAGGGCGATAAAGTGAGACTCAGTCTCTACAAAAAAAAAAAAAAATTTATATATATATATATATATATATAAATTTGAGGTTATAGTGAGCGATGACCACACCATTACACTCTAGCCTGGGCCACAAAGTGAGACTATGTTAAAAAAAATAAAAACAAAACAAACCCACATATCAGGTACTTTAATAATAACAACAACAAAAAAAAAACTAATTTCTGGCATTCTTCTATTATTGAATAGGAGGAACATTTTTGTGTAGAAAAAGACCTGAAATGATAAGATTTGGGCTATATTAGCCTGAAACTTATTACTACCAAGAGTTCCAAAAGAGATTCAACCCTCGAATATACCCTGTAGAGAAACAATAAAATCTTTCAAATGTTGTCCTGATTAAAAGGAAATACAAAAGCAAAGTGTGAAATATCTTTACTATATTAAAAATCAAGAACAAATAAACTGAAGGCAGATTCCTCTGAATGTAATAATTATTCTACAGGCTTCAGAGAAATCATTTCGAGAAATATACACTAAAGTTCTGTGGTTTATATTATTTGCTAGCAGAGAAATTCTAAGTGCATATTGCAGTTCAGTTGTATTTTAGGAGATGCTGCAGCCAGTGTCCTTTTGAGGTTTGGTATCTGGCTCTTTCACAGGTTTTACTTCTTCTGGTTTGGGTTTGGTACTGTCATCTTTGGGTCTCCTGGTGAGATCAAATACAGCCAATGTTTCTGGTGTCCAGTGAGCACTTGTGGGAGGAAATTCGAAAGGTACAGGCTCTACAAGACCATAATTTGCTTTGAGTTCCAGTTGTGGAGCTTCAACTGGAATTTTTTGGAAGTAAATAAACCTGTTTTCTCTCTGACATTTTTCCAGGGTATTTTTCACAAGGTTTCCAAGTTTCCTAAAGAACAAATGTCCTGAAGGTTTAACTGTGGCCTAGGTTCTTCGGTTTCTCCATATTCTTTACATAGTGCTTCTGCCTTTGTATAAAATTTTTCTCCTTCTGGAGAGACCTGATTGCTTCTCCACATTTGTCACTAGTCAACAAAGTCTGACCATGATAACAGAAGGCATAAGCAGTGTAGAAACACATTTTCAAATGAAGATATTTTCTCTATTTAGCAGAACATGAAGGCTCCACACTGAATAAAGCATGATCAGCTTTTTGATAGAAATTGGCTGTTTCATATGCCAGTGCAGCAATTAGTCCAGGAGCATGTATTAGTTCAATTGCTTGAGCAATTGTTACTTCTTGAGCTTCAGCCTGACACTGGATAATATAAGCTTCCATAAGCTGTCCCTCTAAATCCCTTCCCTTTTCTGCAGGTGTCATAAGTTTGGGGATATGACTTTCCTTTAGGTGTTTAAAAATCCCAGCTGCAATTTTTAGGCTTCAATGGACTACTTTTGCTTCATCTTCTGTTGTATTTTCTTTTCCAGTCTTGAAGCATATTTGGTATTCCATAAAGCTACATTAAATCCCATGGAAATTAATTTGAAAACAGCATCCCATTGGGCACTTGTAACCTGTCCTTGTAATGTATCAGTCCACTTGAAATTGTGAATATATCATAATTTGCTTTCTTGAGTAGATTCATCCAATGAATTTATGAAAACTTGTAAAAGCAAAAAGTATGAATCTGCTGCATTCTTCATCATTTCTGGATTACAGCTCAAATCAGTAAACAGTTCAAGGAGGCGTGCCCTCCATGATCTCAAATCATTGCAAATTTTTGAAGCAGAAGGGCCAGTGGCTACATCACAGTAATTATAACCAAAAAATAGCCAGGCGTTGTGGCAGGGGCCTGAAGTCCCAACTACTCGGGAGGCTGAGGCAAGAGAATCAATCGCTAAACCCAAGAGCTGGAGGTTGCTGTGAGCTGTGATGCCACGGCACTCTACCCAGGGTGACAGCTTGAGGCTCTGTCTCAAAAAAGAAAGAAAAAGAAACAGGAGCTGTGGCTTTTAATGGGTTCCTATGAAACCAATGGGGTCATTTTCTCCAGAAGTTTTCTGAGCATCGCCCAGAGCTTGGAGCATCCACTTCCTGTTTACTACCCAGCCTCTTCCTCTAGTGTCCCATCCCATCCAAAAAGTAAAACACATTTTTTAACAACCTCCAATAGCCCCAAGACTCATTACTCCAACCCATTAATCATGAAAAAACATTAGACAAAATCAAATTAAGGAATCTTCTACAAAATAACTGACTGGTATTCTTCAAAAGCATCAAGGTCAAAAAAAGACAATGAGCTGTCACAGATTTGTGGGAATTAAGAGACATAAACACCAAATGTGCTATGCTATCCAGAAACAGAAAAGGAACATTAGTGCAAAAGCTGGGGAAATAATAAAATCTATAGTTAATAGTATAGTATCAATGTTTGATCTCTTACACTATGACTATGCAAGATGTAACATCAGAGGAAGCTGGATAAAGAATATACACAACTGCTCTGTACTGTGTATGAAATTCTTCTCTGAGCTTAAAATCACTTCAAAATAAGTTTAAAAAATTAAATCCCAGAAATTGAGAAAAAGTTAAGTTTTCAATAATTTAATAAAGCAAACACATTATTTCTTTCTCTTCCAATCCCATCATGCATTCTTGGATTTAAATGTTTTTACCTACTGGGCACAGTGGCTCACCCCTGTAATCCCCAGCACTCTGAGAGGCCAAGGCAGGTGCTTGAGCTCAGGAGTTCAAGACCACGTGAGCAAAAGAGCAGGCATTCGAGACCAGCCTGAGCAGGAGCAGGATCCCATCTCTATTAAAAACAAAAACAAAAAAATCAGCCGGACATTGTGCAGACACCTATAATCCCAGCTTGTTCAGCAGGCTGAGGCAGAGTAGACTGCTTGAGCCCAAGACTGGGAGGTTGGTGTGGTCTATGATGATGCCAGAGAACTCTATCAAGGGCCACAAAGTAAAACTCTGAAAAATAAATAAATGGGGGCATGCCCTTAGGACACCAGCTGCATGCTCCAGGGCTGGTGGGTTCCATTCCGGTGTGGGCCTGCTAAACAAACAAACAAACAACAACAACAAAAAATAGCCAGGCTTTGTGGCCAGCTAGTAGAGAGGCTGAAGCAAGAGAATCACTTGAGACCAAGAGTTTGAGGTTGCTGTGAGCTACACCATAGCACTTTACTGAGGGTGACAAACTGAGACGCTGTCTCAATAAAATAAATAAATAAATAAATGTTTTTTACCTATGCTAAGATCATACACATTATCCAAAAGGATAAAACACACTCCTCCATAAATTATGTGACTTGTTAGCAGTGTTCATTTCCAACGTATATATATATGTATATGTATTTTTTTTTTGCAGTTTTGGCTGGGGCCCAGGCTTGAATACACCACCCTTGGTATATGATGCTGGTGCCCTACTCCTTGAGCTACAGGTGCCACCAACACCAACATATATTTTTATAGCTTTTAAAATTCTGTCAACATTTCCCAACTGATTAATGTTATTTTTTATTTTTTATTTTTTTTGAGACCGAGCCTCAAGCTGTCACCCTGGGTAGAGTGCCGTGGCATCACAGCTCACAGCAACCTCCAATTCCTGGGCTCAAGCGAGTCTCTTGCCTCCACCTCCCAAGTAGCTAGGACTACAGGCGCCCGCCACAATGCCTGGCCATTTTTTTGGTTGCAGCCGTCATTGTTGTTTGGCGGGCCTGGGCTGGATTCGAACCCACCAGCTCAGGTATATGTGGCTGACGCCTTAGCCCGTTGAGCCACAGGCGCCGAGCCTGATTAATGTTATTTTTTAAGGAAGTTCTCAAGAATTCTAACTCTGGCTTGAGGCCTATAGCAAGCACGATGGTTACGGTGCTGGCCACATACTACCCAGGGTGGTGGGCTCAAACCCAGCCCTGGCCAGCTAAACAACAATGACAACTGCAACAAAAAAATAGCCAGGAATTCTGGTAGCACCTGTAGTCCCAGCTACTTAGAAGGCTGAGGAAAGAGAATCACTTAAGCCCAAGAGTTTGAGGTTGCTGTGAGCTGTGATGCCATAGCACTCTACCAAGGGCGACATAGTAAGACTGTCTCAAAAAAAAATTCTACCTCTTACTATTCTTATTTAAAAAAAAAAAAAAAAAAAAAAAACTTCACTGGCCCACTAGTACACACAGAATAAATTCCAACACAAGGTATTTCTCCATCTTGACTATGGCCCACCTGATTATGCCTCACTTTTGGGCATTCCACCTCCCTATATATATCCCACAATCCAGCTCTGCAGAACATATTAGTTCTGAGCACGGCATGCTTTTTCATTTCACCTTTTCAGGCCTCCTGTACTCAGTGAAATCTCCTGCAAGCCTTTCTTTTGTCACTGTCACTAAAAGGAAGAATTAGTCACTTTTTCCTTTGTGCTCCCATAGTACTTTGTAAATGATCCAACCACACCACTCATGAATCACATTGTGTCACCCTATTTGCTCATTCCTATACATGTTTGTGCACTACTACCATGTGCAAAGCACTCTTTGTGTGTGGAGCACCCCAGGTAAATTGCTTTCTCCAGAACTCTTCTTGCCTACTCTGCTGGACTACTTAGTAAAGAACATTCTATCTTGTATCATTTATTTATATGCCTCATGAGTCATTTATTTCAGCCTAATAGTATACCTAATATTACACCCACAATAGTTATTTAAAAAATATTTGCTGAATGATACATTTAGAAGTTAAACTAAATATTGGCTCATTGATAACCCTTTTTTGTCTTCCAGGCAATCCAAACCACTCTCAGGTCATTTCTGCATAGGTCTAAATTACACAAAGAGCTAAGACCCTTTCTTACCTACTGATTTAGTCCAAATTCTATAAAGAGCATGGTTTGGTTGGGTCTGGTATCCCTGTTTGGGGGTCAATCCCATAGCAGTAAAGCTGTGCATTTGTTAAAAAAGAACAGCTTCTGGATTTGGCCCTCTGTTTACACCTCAACATCCTACCCCACCCCATTAACAGATTACAAATAACACCTCGAAATCAGAAAGAAAAAGGGTGGAGGGGGGGAACAAAGAAAAAGATAGGAAAAACTCCCAACAGGTGTAGGACCAATTATCCAAAGGTGGCCCTTTCCTAAAACTTTTGGTTTTCTGTCCCTTTCAGGCCATTACTTACACAGCCTTCTGTAAAGAAACAACTGTCGTCGTAATTAGAAGTAGGCTGGTCAAAGCTTCACTAAAAAGAAACATTCAAGTAAGATATTTAGGCTTAGCGCCTGTGGCTCAACGGACTAAGGTGCCATCCAGCCCGGACCCGCCAAACAACAATGATGGCCGCAACCAAAAAATGGCTGGGCGTTGTGGCAGGCACCTGTAGTCCCAGCTACTTGGGAGGCAGAGGCAAGAGACTCACCTGAGCCCAGGAATTGGAGGTTGCTGTGAGCTGTGATGTCACAGCACTCCATCCAGGGTGACAGCTTGAGGCTCTGTCTCAAAAAAAAAAAAAAAAAAAAAAAAATTTGAGTCATCTATGCTAGAATTCTTTTCTCCTTTTTGAGAGTCTTATACTGTTGCCCCAGGCTAGAGTTGCTAGTTCACAGCAACCTTAAATTCCTGGGTTCAAGTAATTCTTCTGCTTCAGCCTCCCCAAGCTCCCACCCCAACCTGGCTAATTTTTCTGTTTTTAGTAGAGATGATGTCTCACTCTTGCTCAGGCTGGTCTAGAACTCCTAAGCTCAAGGGATCCTTCAGCCTCAGCCTCCCAGAGTGCTCGGAGTAAAGGTGTGAGCCACTGCATTATTAATGGGTTAACTATTTACATTTAAGAAAATGAAACCAGGTATGAAAAGTAAAAAGGAATATTAACTTCTATTAATCCTAAAATAGTCACCATGATAGTATAAAAAGACAGACAGGTACTGTGTGATAATAGTTTCGTAAGTGTTAGGTAAATGTAAGACTAAAAATTTCTTTACATAATGTCAATGTCAATTTACAGCTTCAAAAAGGATATGATAGCAAAACCATTAAAGGTTAGAAAACATATCTCTAATTTTATTGGTTACTCATTCCAATACCTACAAAAGTAACAAATAGACCATCAAATATTTTGAAACGTACTTTTCTTAAACCATACCTAAATAATAATATTTTTATATGGCAATGTACCTTATGGACTTTTCTAAGCATCTGCATTTTTATCACAATCTACTTTAGTTAAAATTACACAGTGTATGTTTGCAGAATTTAAAATATACATGTAGCAACAAATAATTTTGGAAAGTTACCCACAATTCCATATACTCTGAAATACTTAAATAAAACCAAACATCTAAAGTTTATTACCATGTTTGTCCATGCTACACTTCTCAGAAGAGCTGGCTTGGAGGAATATTTATTAGAATATTTAAGATCATTAACATTATTTTTAATTATTAATCCATTGCCAAAATGTAAGATCCTTATGGTGAAGTATCAGGTAACCTAATAGGCAAGGGGTTCAATCAACACTCTCCTCCACATTTGGGTATCGCTTGCCAAAGAAGGCACAACTGCTGACCTCAGAATGCTACTTCAACCCACTTTTGCTTCACTGGTGACACAAATTTCAAGTGCTAAATGTCTAGTCCACCCCTCCTGACACCTTAGGAAATTCAAGTGTGTAAGCAAGCCATTTATAATGTTATAGGCTGTAAACAGCTCATCTAACTAAAAAAGTTGTATTTAGTAGAGTCCAAGGCTAAACCATTTCCTGAACTACAGAAAGCAAGTAAGTCTTTCACCACCACAAACATTTTGATTCGAGCTAGTTAAGTTAATTTGGGAGCAAGCTGCCCTTCTAGACAAGTAGCACATAATATAATCCAAACTCATTTATATAAATATGATGAAGGCAATTCATCCAAAAAAAGGAAAAATGGGTTTTGGGGGGCTTTTTTTGAGACAGAGACTTACTTTGTCGCCCTCAGTAGAGTGCCCTGGCATCATAGCTCACAGAACCCTCAAACTCTTAGGCTCAAGTGATTCTCTTGCCTTAGCCACCCAGTTATTTTTAGAGATGGGGGTCTTGCTCTTGTTTAGGCTGGTCTTGAACCTGTGAGCTCAGGCAATCCACCAGTCTTGGCCTCCCAGAGTGCTAGGAATACAGGCATTAGCCACTGTACCCAGCCCAAAAATAAAAGAAAAATTTTAACTAAAACCAAATTCACATTAAAAAAAAAAAAAAAAAAAAGATGGGGCGGCTCCTGTGGCTCAGGGAGTAGGGCGCCGGCCCCATATACCAAAGGTGGCGGGTTCAAGCCCGGCCTTGGCCGAACTGCAAAAACAAAAAAATAGCCGGGCGCCTGTCGTCCCAGCTACTAGGGAGGCTGAGGCAAGAGAATCGCTTAAGCCCAAGAGCTGGAGGTTGCTGTGAGCAGTGTGACGCCACGGCACTCTACCCAGGGCGATAAAGTGAGACTCTGTCTTTACAAAAAAAAAAAAAAAAAAA
>CAUYON010162573.1:0-30786 GCA_963573935.1 Arctocebus calabarensis | reverse complement strand
CTCCCCTCCCCTCCCTTTCCCCTTTCCTTGTATTCCTATGCTATAATTGGGTTTTAGCCTTCATATGAAAGCTATGAATTAGCTTCATATTAGGGCTGAGTACATTGGATACTTTTTCTTCCATTCTTGAGATACTTTGCTAAGAAGAACATGTAGGCAATCTGCCAAGTTTCTGATTCATGGACACCAATCTTCCATATTTTAAAGAGTTGACAAAGTTTGTTTATTTCCTTTTTTAACATTTCTTTGATCATTTCAGAAAGAAATTAAGCACACACTCTCAAATTACCATTTGAAAATGAAAGCTAGCTTTCCTAAATAGGGATGAAATCTAGCCAGACTTGTTCTTTTTCACTTACACATGATCTCTCTCGTAGTCTCTCTTTTTTCTTTCCAATACACCATCACATGATTCATTCAAGGCTAGCAGTCTCACTCTTGGAATTTGTCAGTTAATCTTCTTAAATTCCTGTTGATTATGTTTTACTCTTGCTCTGAAATCATTAAAAACTTCCATCAGATTCCTAACTTCTTTAAGGCTTTACCCCTTCCTCTTCACTTTGTGTCTCCCACATCTAATCTGAGAAGAAAGCCTGGTGCTTCCTCTCTTAGCATGAGTTTCATACTACACAGCCAGATCTTACTCCAACCACACAGGTTCCTTTCCTTTCTGTTTCAAATCATTTCCAGACCCATTTTGGAGGGCTTCCCTGATATCTCCTAATTATGGAAGTAACAAAACTTTTTGTACCCTCTTGGAGTTCATGCATGTGACACTAGTGTTGACATCTAATTATTTATTCATTCATTTATTTATTTATTTGAGACACAGTGTCACCATGTTGCCCTCAGTAGAGCGCTGTGGCATCACAACTCACAGCAACCTCTAACTCTTGGGTCAAGCAATTCTCTTGTCTCAGCCTCCCAAGTAGCTGGGAGTACAGGTACTCACCACAACGCCCAGCTATATTTTTGTTGCAGTTGTCATTGTTGATTAGCAGGCCCAGGCCGGGTTCAAACCTGCGTGCATCCATGTATGTGACCGGCACCCTACTCACTAAGCTACAGGTGCCACCTGGTGTTGACATCTAAACCAATTTCTAGTTGAGGTTTCAACCTGTTTTTATATCCTGGCTACATCAATTAACAAAGAAGCTATTACAGACCGCAGCAAAGAGTAAAACAATAATGAACAGTGTTCATAGAGGCAACACTCACACACTGATTGATGCCATCATTGAGTTAACCATATACTGAACACCTTACACTGCAGTCAAGCTATCAGTCAGTACTCAGGAGCTTCTAGTTGAGATGTACAGAGTTAAGAAATGCTCTGGAGGGGCTGTCCTTGATTTCCAAGTCTACTTTTCCGTCAATAATACTAAATGCTTAATAAATGTAACTTAGCAGTGTCATTACCACTATCATCTTTTCTCTTGTTTAATTCTCACTGTAACTTATTGAGAGAAAAATATTATTTACCATTTTTTCAGAAAGACTGAAAGAGCTTGGGAAGGAATCTGGCTTCCATAAGAAAGGGGTTGCCTCCAAGGGAGTGAGGTAGCCGCAAACTTCGGAACAGGACCGCAGGGATGCAGGAGTCTCTGGAAGCCTTTCTAAAGAGAGGAATAAAAGAGGGATATTTTGGATGGGAAAATATCAGTGTCATCCTCTGTCCAGGAAAAGAAAACTCCAAAGGAAAAGCATAAAATACTAGAATGTAAAATTCTATTAGCTGCTTTTCTCTTTGATCTCAGTATTCATCAATCTGGTGGTTTAGCTCTACTTAAATAATGCAAATGGCACCACCTAACTATGCTGGTTAATTGCAATGAATATGTTGGTTTATAGATTCCATTTCTTCCAAATAGAAATTTAGTTCTTCTTATGCTACATTCAGTCTCTTCAGGCAGAATTCTCTCTACGCAAAGAGAAGGCCTTTTGTATTCACATGTACCTTTGCACCATTATTCTCATCCCTCCCTAAGTGTAAAAAATCCTTTCCTTGAAACTTCCAGTTGTGAGAAATGTCCCTTTAGATTAGTGTTAAAAGTGGATTTTCCCTGTCCATGCCAGGCATCAGGGAAAAGTACCTTTTTCCCTAACTAAAATTTCTCTAAGATCTCTAAGATAGCTGCCATCTTTGTTATTATTTAAAGAATTATGCATATCAGTATATAAAGAAATAAACATATTTCACACACATCATCTTACATATGAGGTCCTTAGCAAGTGTCTACATTGCATTGTACGGTTTATAGACTATTGTTACTACATAATGATGCTTATGTGGTAGAGAGGGCAGGTCTGTCCTCTGAAATTTGGTTCTTTAAACAGCTGTTCAATGAAAACTCCTTTTGAAGCCCAGGTCATGCTCCTCATGACTCTCTGTATATCTGTGTTCCATCATATGGGACACACCTCCATTCAGGATTTCAGCATCTGCCTCCCTCTCTTATTTTCCATCCCCTCTGTTTGCTGCTACTTTCACAGAGGTGTCCATCACTAAGATGATGACCCTTCTAACTTTTTATCTGAATCTATGTTTCCTTCCCCTTTCTCTCTTTATCTCTGCTCCCTCCATAAATTCCAAATTTTACTATAAAAATGTAATTATGATATACAATATAAACACTAAAATCATCTAACTGGTGACAATTATTTTATGCCACCCTCTTTGATTTTGTAGTCTGAGATAAGATTTTTGAAGGGGAAAATCTAAAGAAGAATGTACCCATTATCAGGGCATGAGAACACTTGAGGATGTTAAAATGTTGCAAATAGATAGTAAGAAAGTGCTTCATGTTGTTTTATCCATGTATTCTCATAGCCCATATACAAAATGTAAATGAACTGGTGAACATAATGTCTAGATTCAGAGGAAAGGGAAGATGTAATTTGTAACTTAGTATGTGGTAAGGAAAATGGAAGTTTGTGATAATCATCTGAAGAACATTAATAAGTGTCAGTGCCTGGACCCCACAACAGCTCAATTAAAGCAAAATATCTGTGGCAAGTCTTAGCATTAGTATTTAATTTGCACTGGTAATTGATTATAAGACTCGTTTAGGTTTGAGGGGCACTAATCTATGTGAAAGGTTAAATGTTACCTCACTCTGACAGTACATCTTCCTGGGACTCACTAGACAAATGATAGTGTCAAGGATTCAACATATATTTTTTCCATTTCCTGAGATTTCATTTTGCCCAGATGGCCTCCTAATGATTAGGTTTACTTTGGTAAGTTGAAAATATCACTCATTTAACATGAACCCCAAATGCACAAGTTTTAATTACTATGATGATTTTAGCTTAAATATAAGCTTTTTATCATGCAGCTAGAATATACAGAATTTCTTGCTAATGTGGAATAACGTGATGAAAATTAGAGTATTGGTTATCAATAGGAGCTTTTTACACAGCATTGTGTTTTTACTGCTATTAGCCAATATGTGCAGAGTGACTGTATAGTAGTCCCCTCTTATCTGGGTTTCTCTGTCTGCAGTTTCATTTACCCATAGTCAACCACAGTCTGAAAATATTAAATGGAAAGTACTAGAAATAAACAATTCATAAGTTCTAAATTTCATGTCATTCTGAGCATCATGATGAAATCACAAAAGAATGATTAATATTTCACTTTTTTCCACTTAAGGTGAAAGCCATCCCTTTATCCAGCAATTCCTATAGAACCTGTCACTTAGCAGCCCTGTTGGTTTTAAGACTGACTTTTGGGGTAATGTAGTGCTTTTGTTGAAGTAATCCTTATTTTACTTTATCATGGTTCCAAAATACAAGAATAATGATGCTGGCCATTCAGATATGCCCAAAGGAAGCCATAAAGTGCTTCCTATAGGTGAAAGTTCTCAATTTAATAAGGAAAGAAAAAAAATTGTATACTAAGGTTGCTAACATCTATAAAAGAATGACTTTTCAATCATGAAATTGTGAACAGCATTTTGTTATAATTGTTCTACTTTATTTATTAATTTTTAATGCCTAATTTATAAAGTAAACCTTTTCATAGGCATGTCTATATAGGGTAGGGTAAACACAGTGTAGATCAGTTGCAGGCATCCCTGGGGGTCTTGGAATACATCCCCTATTGCTTTCAAAGAAGCATTGTCACATAAGCATGGAGTTTTTTTTTTTTTTCTTTTTTGATATCTGTTTTAGGTGAAATGTTATTTATTGCAGAGTGGTTGGAATGGGTGATACACTTTCAGGATTCACAATTAGCAATTTGATCCATATGTATAGGCCAAACTGTTTACAAGTAAAAGGGAGAAAGAGCAAGGTGGTGGTTATTGCAAAGAATGTTGTCTCTTTACAATGAGGTGATCCATTTTATATGATGCAAGGTCTGTATGGCTCGTAAATAGCCGTCTCCTCACACCCCCCTGGCCTGCTATGGAACAAAATAGGACTGATTCATTGTGAACATTGCATGAGACGATGTCACAGCCTGCATTATTTACCCAGTAACATTGCATGGCCTTAGAGCCATACATCATAGTTTCTTAGTCATCATTGACATCGGTAGCAAATGTATGCCCTTCATAGACTAGCTTAAATGTTGTTTTTCAATGTCAAATGAATTAGCAAACAAATCCTGATCCTTTTATGCAGCCAACTATATGTTTACAACTTAAGCAAAGAAACTTGAAAACTGAATAAAGTAGACTGAGCTATGGCAAGTGAAGTTCTGACAAACCTTGGCCCTCCTTGGCTGCCTTCTGTGAAGCAATTGAAGCAATCACTGAGACATGATTAAGACGCAGTGAAATGATTTCTTCACAAAATAAGTAAAAAATATATTCTGGATTTCATCATTGCAAATGTCTAACGCTTAGCTAGACTTCAAAAGACCGAGCAATCAACCTCAAGCATTGCTCATACCAGGGATCTCTTCTTAATCTCCTCATTAGACACAGGGAAATGGGCTATTTTGTACAAAGTCATAGAATTTGTGACTTGCAGAGCTGGAACTAACACCCAAATCAACTAACTCCTATTCTAGTCATACCCTTTCAAATTTTGGATCAAGGAAGTGGTCATTTGTTTAATTTTGGTATTATATCTTTGATTTTTTAAAAAAACAATGGGTCAGAATCTTCTCTGTTCCTGGATAAAGCATCTTCAAATATTATGCTATCTAAATTAAGTACAAAAAAGTAAGGAACTAAGAGAACATTAGTTTGGACACAACTCTAACACTGATATAGTTAGATAAATGACATTGAGACAGGTAATACCTTAATTCCATCTTAACTTCTTATTTTATTTATTTATTTATTTATTTTTGAAACAGAGTATCACTTTGTCACCCTGAGTAGGATGCTGTCATGTCACAGCTCACAGAACCTCAAACTCTTGAGCTCAAGCGATCCTCTTGTGTCAGCCTTCCAAGTAGCTGAAACTAGGTGCCTGCCACAACATTGCATTATTTTTAGATATGGAGTCTCACTCTTACACAAGTTGGTGTCTGACTTCCAAGCTCAAGCATTCAACGTCTCAGTGTGCTAGGATTATAGACACGAGTCACTGCCCTAAGCCTTGACTTCTGATTCTTTAATCTATGCCAAAATATCCCGTTAAAATTATTTGATATTTTCTAATAGATAACCAGGACATAATACTTCTCTTATAAAAGCATTCTATGAACATGTATTTATTGTACTTTAACTACAAAGGATTCTTATCCATTTAAAAGCCTAACTCTCATCTGAAAAAAGTAAAATAAAATAGCACTTATACAATAGGATTCAAAATACTGTCTTATAGAAAGCTATATGAAGTTTATCGTAAATAAACTACTGCCAATTAAAGAACAGTATTATTGCAATGACAAATATGCTTATGCAGCTCTGTGACAAACTAGAAGGGATCATGAAAACTTTAAAATTGAAAAACATTTGTATCTTTGTACCCTCACATTATAATACAAAGGAACCAGATGAACGTCTTACAATGATTTCTTTTCCACCAACACTAGAATTGAAAGGAATGCTAGAAACCACATTTTCCAGGGTTTTCCCACCTTTCACAGAAAACTTTCTTCCTATTAAGAAAAAAGGTAAAAGTCCTCTACATTAGTCGTTTTGTGCTACATTTGTTGAAGTGGACTTATAATAGCTGTGCCCTTTTCCACACTCAGTAATAAAATTTTAGTCAGTCCTAAAAAAGCCCCTTCCTAATGCTGCTCTGAATTAAGTATGAAAATCACTGATCCAGTTCAACCCTTTTATAAGTGAGGGAATCCAACATGATGAATGAGTGTTAAGAAGAGAATGCCAGTGTGCAGTAAGGGCGGGTACGATTTGTCACATTTATGAGTTCGATGACTGGAGGTTGGAAACTAAGGTTAGCCACCCAGGTGATCACCTATTGGCATGTGGACAACCTCTTATAAAAATGCTGACAACACCAAAGCTTGGGGGAACTCCTGTTGTTGGCAGGACTCCATGGCCGTTTTCACACCTTGGTGACTGGGAAAAATGGGGGCCACCAGCAGGACTCCACAGGAAGGGGATGGGGGAGGCTCACACTGGCTGACTCCTAGACACTGCCTGTGTACTCCTTTCCTTGGTTGATTTTAGGTTTTTTGTTCTTGTTTTTTTGAATTGTAACAATGAAGATAATGGCTTTTCTTCGGACCTTGACCTCTTTTGACCAATTATTGAATCCAGCAGTGGCCTTGGGGAATCTCTCTCTATATTTTTTTATTGTTGAGGATTCATTGAGGGTACAAAGAATCAGGTTACACTGATTGCATTTGTTAGGTAAAGTCCCTCTTATAATTGTGTCCCACCCTCAGAGGTGTGTCACACTCCATGAGCGCCCCAACCCCCTCCCTCTTTCTCTTTCTCTGCTCTCCCCTTTCCCCAGCCCCATACCATGTACTAGGTCATCAATTGTCCTCATATCAGAATTGAGTACATTGGATTCTTGCTTCTCCTTTCTTGAGATGCTTTACTAAGAATAATGTGTTCTTCTTCCATCCAGGTTAATACAAAAGATGTAAAATCTCCACCTTTTTAATGCCTGAATAGTATTCCATGATACACATATACTTGTTAATCCATTCCTGGGTTTGTGAGTATTTAAGTTGTTTCCACAGTTTGGCAATTGTGAATTGAGCTGCAATAAACAGTCTAGTGCAAATGTCCTTATGATAAAATCATTTTTTTCTGCTGGGTAGATGCCCAGTAATGGGAATTGCAGGATCAAATGAGAGGTCTAGTTTGAGTTCTTTGAGGATTTTCCACACTTCCTTCTAAAAAGGTTGTATTAGTTTGCAGCAAGGTAAAGGTGTTCCTTTCTCTCCACCTCCACATCAGCATCTGCAGCTTTGAGACTTTGTGATGTAGTCCATTCTCACTGGGGTTAGGTGATATCCTAGGGTGTTTTTTTCTTAGACAGAGCCTCAAGCTGTCACCCTGGATAGAGTGTCGTGGCATCACAGCTCACAGCAACCTCCAACTCCTAGGCTCAAGTGATTCTCCTGCCTCCACCTCCCAAGTAGCTGGGACTACAGGTGCCTACCATAACGCCCAGCTATTTTTTGATTGCAGCCATAATTGTTGTTTGGTGGGCCCAGGCTGGATTCCAACTTGCCAGCTCAACTGTATGTGGCTGGCACCGTAGCTGCTTGGGCCACAGGCGTTGAGCCCTTAGGGTGGTTTTATTTTGTATTGCTCTGATATTTAGTGACAATGAGCATTTTTTCATACGTTTGTTAGCTATTCATCTATCTTCCTTAGAGAAGGTTCTATTCATCTCTTTCCCATTGATACAGGGGGATTGTTGGCTTTTTTAATGTTAATTAATTTGAGTTCTCTGTAGATTCCAGTTACCAATCTTTTGTCTGATTCATAATATGCAAATATCTTTTCCCATTCTAATGGTTGTCTATTTGCTTTGGTTGTCATCTCCTTAGCTATACAGAAGCTTTTCAGCTTAATTAAGTCCCATTTGTTTATGTTTGTTGTTGTTGCAATTGCCTCTAAAGTCTTCTTCATAAAGTTGTTCCCAGTCTGATAACTTTAAGTGTTTATCCCACACTTTCTTCGAGGGACTCATGAACATTGTAAGTCATCACTATTTTGACTTTCTTGGTGCATTTCTTTTTTTATCATACCACATGAATAACCCACACAATCCATTTTCAATTTAGCCCAGTGAAGAATAATCCTTATGTATACAACCGTACATGTGCTATTCTCTTCATTAATGGCAAGGAGTACAGAAAGTCCCTGGGTTATGAATGAGATAGGTTCTGTAGGTTTGTTCTTAAGTTGAATGTGTATGTAAATCGGAACAGGTACATTACCCTACATTCACAAATGTGAGTCACATGCCAGTTGGATGTTTGTAACTTGAGGACATACTGTAATAGCCTCCATTTGTAAGTGCAAGTTGTATGTAAGTTGGATGTTCATAACTCGGGGACTACTTGTATAGTGAAGGTAAATCCATGAATAAGATTTAAGGCATTTTCTATACTACTTATTAATAAAGTATGTAGATTGGGGATCATAAATATCAACTAAGAATTCAACTTCAAAGTTTTTCTATGAAGGTTTACATGAACAACAGAATTTTTAAAACACAGGGAGGGGAGGGGGTGTGGTTAAATTCACATCTGTTGTGTATAGTGCACACTATCTGAGTAAAGGGCACACTTACAACTTTGACTCAATCTGTACAAAAACAAAGTGGGTAAATAAAACATGCATACCCTCTAATATTCTGAAATTTAAAAAAATCATACATTTCACTCTATTAAGTATTTTCACATGTTAATTTACTTTCCTCACAACTCTGTGTGCCCCGAAATTGTTACGGTCATTTGCATTTTAAGACTGAAAATTGCAAGTGCTGCCCTGACATGTTTGGGCATCCTGTATCATTTAGGCCATAAGAATCTCTCTTCACCAGTACAGTGAATGTGAGTTGGTCACAGTATCATTCTACAGATGAACTAAAGGTATCTTTTATGTCATACACATGTATAGCAAACCCTTCTAATCATATAGTTCCTTAATCATAAACATTTCTCTATCTGAATCCAGGTTACTGTTTCAACTGTATGGAATCCAAGATGAAACAATTATGAGAGCTCAGTGTTAAAAAAGAATAAATAAGCAAAATCTTTTCCAGGACTAGACTAAGGTTAAAGATTAACATCAGAACATAAACTTAAGTTTTCTTTTTTTTCTTAGGCCGAAAGGTTGTATGGGCTTTGTTGGCACCCTGATAGCAAGGCTCAGGAAATAATTTAATTTTAGTCGATGCCATTGTTTTATAAAACTGGGTCTGAAATAGGTCCTTGTAAGTGTAAGTCATTTAGCTTGTTTCAATTTTATGATCACAGCTTGCACCCATGAATCTAGACTTATAGCTACAATGGTGTTCAAAAAAAGGGTGTGGAGGAGTCAAACCAAGCTGCACTGTTCAATCTCAAGGGAGTAGAAAGCTACAATCTGTTGAGATTTTTTTTTTTTGATGCTCTGTTGATGTAGGAAATCCCAACCAAAGTACTTTTTGTATTTTATTTTTTTTAATCTATTATTATTATTTTTAATTTGCAGGTTAATTTGAGGTACAAACAACCAGGCTACAATATTTGAATTTGTTAGGTATAGTTTCTCTTATAGTTGTGTCCCACATCCAAAAGGTGTGCCATACACCCCTCCATTGTGCCCATTAAGTGGAAATACCCCAAACCTGTATTTCCCCCCTCCCTTGTTCCGTGTCCCTCCAACTTTAATTGAAATGAGTTTTTCTCCGATGTAGATATGAACGAGATCATCTACAGGCTTCATATTAGTATTAAATACGTTGAGTATTTGCTTTTCCATTTTTATGATAATTTACTGAGAAGAATGTATTTCAAAACCATCCAGGTCAATACAAAAGATATAAAATCACTATGTTGTTTATGGTTGAATAGTATTCCATGGTATACAACTACAACAGTTTGTTAATCCATTCCTGAGCTGATAGGCATTTAGGTTGTTTCCACACTGTAGAGATTGTAAATTGAGTTGCAATAAACATCTGGTGCAAATTTCTTTATGATAAAAGGATTTTTTCTTCTGGGTAGATATCTAGTATTTGGGATTGTAGGACAAATGAGAGATTTAATTAGAGTTCTTTAATGATTCTCCATACCTTACTCCAAAACGTTTGCAGTCCCACCAATAGTGCAAATTATTTCCCCTCTTTCCACAGCCACGCCAGCATCTGCAACCTTGGTATTTTGTGATGTGGGCTAATCTTACTGGGGTTAGGTGATATCTCAGGGTGGTTTTGGTTTGAATGTCTCTGATGACTAGGGACAATGAGCACTTTTTCACATATTTGAGTCATTCATTTGTCTTCCTCAGAGAAGATTCTATTCATGTCTCTTGCCCAGTGACAGGTAGGATTATTTTCTCTCTTTTTGTTGAGTAATGTGAGTTCTCTATAGATCCTAGTTATCAAATCTTTATTGAACTTGTCGCATGCAAATTATCTTTACCCATTCTGAAGGTTGTATATTTGATTTGATTATCATATCCTTAGCTATGCAGAAACTTCTCAGCTCAATTAAGTCTCATTTGTTTATTTTTGTTGTTGCTGCAATTGCCACAAAAGTCTTCTTAATAAAATCTTTCCCTAGGCAGATATCCTCAAGAATTTTTTCCACACTTTTTCTAGGATTTTTATTATTTCATGCCTTAGATTTAAATCTTTTATCCATCTTGAATAAATTTTTACAAGTGGTAAAAGGTGCAGGTCCAGTTTTTCTCTCTCTACATGTGGGTACCCAGTTCTCCCAGCACCATTTATTGAATTAGGATTCTTTTCCTCAGTGTATGCTTTTGTTTAGTTTATCAGAGATAAGACGGCAATAAGAGACTGGTTTCATTTGTTGGTTTTCCGTTCGGTTCCATATGCCTATGTCTCTAGTTTTGTGCCAATACCATGCTGTTTTTATCACTGTGGACTTGTAATATAATCTAAAATCTAGTAGAGTGATATGTCAGGCTTTGTTTTTAATATGAAAGTTGCCTTGGCTATATGGAGTTTTTTCTGGTTCCATACAAAATGAAGCACTATTCTAGTCAAATCTACAAAGTATGATGTTGCTGTTTTAGTGGGGATTGCATTGAATCTGTAGATTGTTTTAGGAAGTATAGACATTTTAACAATATTGATTCTTCCCAGCCAGGAGTATATTATATTCTTCCATTTGTTAATATCTTCAGCTATTTCTTTTCTTTGGGTTTCATAATTCTCATTGTAGGGGTCCTTCACTTCTTTTGTTAGGTTTATTCCTAGGTATTTCACTTGCTTTGAAGATACTGGGAAAGGAATTATATCTTTGATAAGTTTCTCAACTTGGCTATTATTAGCATATACAAAGGCTACAGATTTGCGGACATTGATTTTATACCATGAGACATTATTGTAATTCTTGATCACTTTCAGGAGTCTTCTGGTCTTCTCTAGGTGTAAGATCATATCATCAACAAAAGGCAAGAGTTTGACCTCCTCTGTCCCCGTTTGGATATCCTTTATTTCCTTCTCTTGCCTGATTACATTGGCTAGATTTTCCAGCACTATGTTGAAAAGTAGTGGCGATAGAGGACATCCTTGTCTGGTTCAGTTCTAATTGGAAAAGCTTTCAGTTTTACTCTATTCTGTATGATATTTGCTGTGGGTTTGTTATAGATGGCTTCAGTTTAAGAAAGTTGTCGCCTATGCCTATATTCTTAAGTGTTCTTGTTAGAAAAGGGTGCTGAATTTTGTCAAATGCTTTTTCTGCATCCATTGAGAGGATCTTTGTTTTTGCTGCTATTGATGTGGTGAATTATATTTATGGATGCGTTTTATATTTTTCACAACACAGAGGACTTTCGTGGTCTCTGGTCACCAAGAAATGTGGGGATTTCTTCTCACCAGTAAACAAACAATCAATTTTTCAACTAAATGTACTATAATTCAATTCTGACACTATCTACATGTAGATACTATTAGACCTCAAAGTGTCAGTCCTGAAGCCATATATATTAAAGTAACGTAGAGCCATAAGGTATAAATAGTAATTAAAATCTGATTTTTAAAAAAGTATAGATATAGCAGCAGTTAAGCAGGCTTTTTTTCCCAACATCTTTACTACTGTGGTTTCCTAACATCTTTACTACTGCTTAATGGCACAATCCTGATAGGTGTAAGATTTGTGACTTCTCTCACTGCTTCCACAGATAATATTGACATTATAAAGCCCAAAAAGCTTGTGTTTCTCTAAATAATATTATTATTAGAAAGCCTAACATGGTCTTAGAAGTATTTTTTAGAGTCTTCATTCCAGGGGGCTCCACAGATGCCAAGTAGATCCCTGGATAAGTATGGGAATGGATCCAACAACCTTGAGGCTCCCTACCTGGAAAATCTCTAGACTAAGACGAAAATCTCTCCCAACCCTATAAGTTTATTCTCTGATAATCAGTAGACCAAATTCTCTAGCCCCTTGCCCACAAACCTATCTTTAAAAACCATTTCCCCCATATTTTCAGTGCCAAGAAATTCTTCCTGCAACACTAATTCTTTGTTTGCTGCAGCCTCTGCTGTCTCAGCGTATTGGCTTCTTCTTAAGCAGCAGGCAGTGAACCTGGTTGGGCTGTAATAGTTCTAGAGGCTGCTCCCCACTTCAGATGTCAAACCCAAGCCCCATGGTGTCACCTGCACTCCTGACCAACCAGTTATGAGTCAGGGTTCCTGCAATGTTCTCCTAGGGTTTTATTAATTTTCTAGAAAGGCTTGCAGAACTTAGGGAAACAGTTATGGATTTATTATAAAGGATATTACAAAGGCTACTTGTGAAGAGTTATGTAGATCAAGGCATATGGGAAAGGGCATAGAGATTCCCTGACCTCTCCAAGTGTGCTGTTTTTTAATAATATTCACATATTTTGCTGTCTGGAAGCTCTCTAAACTCTGTCCCTTTATTATTATTTAGACTCAATTAATTAAATACTTGGCTACTGATATTGCCTTAAACTTCAGCCCCTTCCTTTTGTCCTCTACCTCAAATTTGGAGTGTAGGTCTGAAAGTCTCAAGCATCTAATTAGGTGTTGGTCTTTCTGGTGGCCAGTCTCTGTTCTGAAACTACCTCTGGGCTGCTAATCACTAGTCAGCTCATTAGCATACAGAAAGACTCTTCTAATGTGAAGAGTGCAAGGATTTGGGGAATTGTATTTGATGAGAGTTAATGAAGATCAGATATATAATTCACAATTATTGCACACTAATTTCTGGGATTTCATTATAGCATACTATGAACCCTATGGATTTGTTTGGAGAATATTTACACAGCATCATCACAAAATAATAAAGGGACTTGTTCATAAGTTGTGTGGCCTCCTTTAAGGGTAAGGAGACAAAACAAATTCTGGATCTATTTTTAACTTATGTTTTACTATAAATTGACAATTTACAATTGTATAAATTTATGGGTTGAAAGTTGATGTTATAAACACAATGTGGAATAATTAAATCAAGGTAGTTAACAAAAGTTAATATTTTTGGTGAGAACACTTGAAATTTACTTTGTTACCAATTTTGAAATGTCCAGTGCTCTATTATTAACTATATTTACCATGTTGTGCAATAAAAATAAAAACTAAAAATATTTTCATCCTGTCTAATTGAGATTTTATACCCCGAGGCCATCATCACCATATGTCCCCACCCTCCTCTATAACCACTATTCTTTCCTCTGCTTCTTTGAGTTCTATTTTGAGAATTGTAGAGAACTTAAAATAGAGTGGGCTTTCCATTCAGTAAGCTCATGGATCATATTTACTTTTGCATCTGTATAGTTTTGCATCTTTAGGCAAATTACTCCCTTAATTTCATCATCTAAAAATTTAGAATAATTACCATGGAAAGAAATTAACACTTACATACTCATATAAAATTGTGTCATATTTAGACTCTGCCATTTCAAAACCTATGTATTTGGAAGCATTGAGTTAACTTTTCTAAGAAATAACATAATCTAAAATTTTATGTATGGCCTCCCAATTAATACACACACACACACACACAAGATTGCAGAAAATAGAGGCATACATGGCATTAAAAAAGATTTAGGTTATTTTCCCTGAATTAGAAAAAATATAACAGTGAAAGAATCATACATGCCTGGAAGCAGAAGTATATTAAAACTTTAAAGTTGATTATTTTACTATTTAAAAATGTTTTTCAGTGTTAGCCCTTAATTGTGTTGGGAATTACCTACTTGGATGTTCCTAGGGAAGTGTTTGTGGCTTTGACTCATGTAGCATATGGTAAAGTAATGTAACTTTAGTCTTGTTTCAGACAATTGAATGCAGAGATCGTGGGAATGTGCAGATGGGTTAGTGTTAGAGAAAAGGATCAAGGACACGGGGAGGGATTGTGCTTTACAAAGCACAATCTGTCTAGTGAAATAAGAATGTTTAATATAAAGCAAAACACTTCTAGAGAAAGAACATTTTTATGCCAATTTCTGCTATGCTCAAATTTGAAAAGTAACTTGAGAAGGTTGAGATACATTTCTATTTCCCTTTATTACTCTAGTAAGACCGAAAACCTGAATCCAGATCTATATCAGACTGTCTGTCTCTTGATTTCTGATATAAGGTAAACAGGGCCACCTTTATCCTGTCCTCATTCAATACTGTATATGCAAATCTCACTTTTGATATAATTCAAACCAAGGGAATAATCTCATTAAGCCCACTGAATGTTATCTGCCCTGTTTGCTTTTAGTCACTTTTTTTCCTGTTCATTTTTTTGTTACTGTTTTGTGTTATATAGCCAAAGGTCACATTATCCACACAGTGGCTCACACCTATAATCCTAGCACTCTGGGAGGCCAATGCAGAAGGATTGAGACCAGCCTTAGCAAGAGAAAGAAACTGTCTCTACTAAAATTTTAAAAAATTAGCCAGGTATGTGGTGTGCACCTGGAGTCATAGGTCCTCGGGAGGCTGAGGCAGGAGGATCACTTGAACTCGGGAGTTTGAGGTTGCTGTGAGCTAGGCTGATGCCACTGCACTCCAGTCTGGGCCACAGAGTAAGAATATCTTTAAAAAAAAAAAAAAAAGGAAAGAAAAGAAAAGAAAAAATCAAGTAGCCAAACAATACATAACTAAACCCCCTTCTGCATTCCTTCTAGAGGACATCCCTGACTGTGAGTCACTTTCAGAAACTTGGGGGCAGCTCTTGTCTAGTCCAAGCTATTTGAGACCACAGACCCTTCAGCTGGGCTTGTATGTGTGCCCAGAGAATGACCATCTGATGTCAGAGGGCCAAACACTCCATCCTCAGATTCTGCTATGTTATCACACATATTTTCTGAACATGGGTTCTGTGGAGACCGTCAAGCTTGACTACACACGTGGTGTAGTCATTTTTCTTACCCCCAATCACCTTTTCTCCACACCTCAGACCACCTTGTTTCTCTATTTCATAAATATCCCTAAAACTCCATCTTCAGGGAGACAGATTTTAGGTTTTTTTCTCATATGTCTTCTTCACATGCAGCCTTGTGAGTAAAATCTTTCCTCTTGCAAAACCCATTGCCACGGTGATTGGTTTGCTGCACATGGGCAGAACAAACCTGGTTGATAACATAACGATTGTCTTCTTCCACAATTGCACAAACACAAACGAAAGGAGTCTTGGCAAAATTAAAATTGTATTATGCAAATACATATTAGAAGAAAAGAGTAATTATTTGAGTTTTTTAAAATTTCAGATTAATATCAGGGTACAAATGTTTAGGTTACACTGATTTCATTTCATTCCTAACATTTCAGATTAATATGAGGGTGCAAATGTTTAGGTTACATTGATTTTATTTCATTTCTAAAATTTCAGATTAATATGAGGGTACAAATGTTTAGGTTATAATGATTTCATTTCTAAGGTAAAGTTCAAGTTGTAGTTGAGACCTTTGCCCAGGGGGCGTGCTGAACACTCGCATTGTGCACCATTGGTGAAATCCTGCCAATCACCTTCCCACCTCCCCCTTCCCCCTTTCCTTTTCTCTCCTCCCTAAACTAGACTTGCCTTTTTTTTTTCATGTGGGCATATAAAGAATAAATATTTGAATTTCTGTGGCAGACAAACTGGAGAAATTAAATTTATACATAATCCCATTGTGGAGTACAGACAAAGATAATGCATAGAATAAGTAAAGGTGAATGAACTTAAAAGTACAAATAGTTTTATTTTTCCATCTTTAAAGTGTAGATATGATTATTTAATATTTTTTTAAATGTTTGATATTTACAAATTGTATATTTTCAGGTATATGAATGTATCAATCTTTTCTCTTATGCCTTCTGTATTTCCTATCTTGGTGATATATACCTGATACAACGTCCAGCTTCTCTCTCTCCACCAAGGACTTTCCTCTAAGGTCAGACTGACATAATGAACCAACAAATGAACATTTTAGCTCACATATACTTAATGTATAATAAAGCTAATTTTTTGCCTTTCTCCTAATCATTTTCTTCCTCCTGCATTGCCTCTTTCTTACTGAACATCACCTTACTAGATCTCTCTCCAGCAAATCCATCAGTGGCCTGACCATACCAGATGTCATATGATTTGATTATCACTGCTGTTTACACACACAAACACATGCACACACACGGAAGACTAACTCGGCCATGGAATGTGGATACAGCCAAGTAGAAACTCCAAAGGAAAACACAAAATCCTGCCAGCTTTTGTGCTTCCATCCTATCTTGCTTCTGTGAAGACGCCGTGCAGAAGAATGAATTTCAGTAGTTAAACAATTTTTTAAGCTACATTGGCATGCGCTGGAACTATCAGCATTGTAAGTACATGTGTGCCCCACTTGCTCATGTGGTCCACTGCCTGCTGTGTCTCTATGGAACCTCAGAACCTAGCCAAATGCAGTATCCCACTTTCCATTAGCCTCTCTTTATTTTATCTACATCTCCATTGCCAGCATGCTCATCCATGTAGCATGAGTCTTCAAATTGAGTAATTTGCACTAACCAAAAGGTGAACAAGGTTACCTCCTTAGTATTTTTTTGACCAGCCCATCTCTCATCACCCCTGGAACTTGATTTAACCTCTCATTATGACTGTGCTTCTGCAAGGGCCAGGAGCCCTTCCTTTCATTAGCCACTAAAATGGCTTTTCTAAAGGAATAATATGTTGATATCCCTTCCCTCTTAGCAACTGTCAGTAGACTCTCGTTGTTATATATTGAGTTATAAGATCTCTAACAATATATCTTCTCTCCATATATTCCCTCTACCTCTCCAGCTTCATTTGCCACTCCCATCTTTCTGTAGAATGTACTAGAAAAAAAACAATGTGCTTACAATTCCTCTCTCATTCATTGCTTCCCTACACCTTTGCCTTCACTCATACCATACTCCTTTTTCTGAAAGTCCTTTTCCTTTCTTCTTACTCAGGCATCACTGAGAACATTTTTTTGATTCTCCTGTACAAGGATAATGCTTCTTCTCTCTTTTCTTCCATAATGTCTTGTGTACAATTCTATTATGAAACTTAATATATTATATTCATTTTTATTTTCACGCTTATTCTTCCTATTGACTTAGCTACTTAATGTTATAAGCCAAGCCCTATTTGTCATTGTGTTCTTGTATACAATACTTGGGAAATTAAAAAATACTAATTAAGAGCCAAATAACAGATGAATGAATGAATGAATGAATACAAGAATGGCTATAACCATTATTAAATCATATTTCAAATTCTGGTTATATACCATCTTGCTTTCTATTTTCTAATCTGTTAGATGATGGGAATCATGATTTATCCCATCCCATCCCATCCCATCTTTTATCCCAGTTTCTACAGCAGTGACTCAGAGCAATAGGTACTTAAATATTTCTTAAAGACTGGATTAATGAATTCTGGGAAAATTAAATGTTAAAGGAAGACCTGACACACAAGGAATTCACAGTAAAAAATAAAATGTAGTATATTAAATTATACATTTTGATTAATTTTTAGTGCTTTTTAATTTTCATTATAAATTCCTTTACAGTTTTCTTTTTCTTATTTAATGAGCTAAAGGAATAAAGTTATTACTCCTGTTGTGGGTTAGTTATTTAGTATATATAAGCCAAAAAACAAGATTTCATTAGCCTATTTAAATGTATTGAAGCTTATGTGTATGTTTCTTATAATACATTATTGTATTATATTGTATTGTATTATTATTGTATAATATTGTATAATACATTATTGTATTGTATTATTATTGTATAATAAATAATTACAATGTAAGGTAAATTAGAAAGCATGCTGTTTTGTTTGGTAAAAAGTTTTGAATGGCAATAAGGTTGAGGATATTCTATTTCTTGGAGTAGTATACTGTCTATTCCTTCTTTGTTTCAAGAGCATTTCTTTTAATGTTCTATTTTGTCTTTCTATGATTGTCTGTCTGGTACTATTTCCTGGATTCCTGTTATGTGATTAATACTATATAATTTAAAAAAATCTTTACATTTATTGGAAATATATGCAGAACAATTATCTGTTTTAATTGTATCTGGCTTTCCCATAATGGCAAAAGCTTCCAATAAATGAGTAATTACTGCATCAGCTTTTTCTGATGATAATGCAGTTGCCCGAGAAAAATGAGAATAAGTATCAACTGAATGATGAATATGTTTAGTTTTTCCAAATTCTGGAAATTGAGTCACATCCATTTGACAAATTTGATTAGATTTTAAACCTCTTGATTAACTCCTTGTGATAAAGGTGGTGCTACTATAGGTTGACAAGTTGGGCAAGATCTTATTATAGCTCTTGCTGAGTGCCAAGATATACCATGTCTTTGTTTTAAGGATTTGGCATTGGAGTGATGTACTTTATGCTCTTGTTGAGCAGAAAGAACTGAACCAACCAAATGATCAATTGCATGATTTCCTTTTGATAAAGGTCTAGGTAAACCTGAATGAGCTCTTATATGTGTTATATATAATGGCTGTTGGTGAGCTCTTATTAAAGTTTGTAATTAAATAAACAATTGATTTAACTCTGAATTGGTATCAGAAAGAGTTACAGTTTCTATATCTTGCACTACTAAGGTAGAAAATATAGAATCAGTTATGATGTTTAAAGAGTAATTAGTATAATCAGTTAATAACATTACAATATCAAACAACTCTGCTTTTTATATAGACTTACAAGGAGATTGTTCAACTTTTTGAATATTAGGGCCAATATAACCTGCTATCCCTTGTTTATTAGCATCAGTATAGAAAGTCAATGCATCATCAATTGGCTCATTTTTAATTATTTTTGGTAAAATCCAATTAATTTTCTTAAGGAATTGAATTCTTTTATACTGTGGATAATGATTATCCAAAGTTCCTAAAAAATCAGAGAGAGCAATTTGCCACTCTGTATTAAAAATTAACAAGTTATTCATTTGAGAGTTGGTTAAAGGAACAATAATCTTGCAAGGGTCATAGCTAATTAATTGTCTAAATCTATGTCTTCCTTTTAATATCACTGCTTCAATCTTATGAATATACATTTCCATTTTCTTAGTAACTTTATTAGGCAAAAAACACCATTCTATAAAAGCCTTATCTTGAGTTAATAAACCTGTGGGTGAAAGGCTGGAAGGAAAAACATACAGATAGAATTGCTCTACCTTTTCAATTCGATCAAGTTGAGATTGCTGGATATGTTGTTCTATTCACTGCAATTCTTTTTCAGCCTCTGGGGTCAATACCCTAGGGCTTTTTAAATCTGAATTTCCCTCCAAAGTAGAAAACAAATGTTTTAAAGCATATGTTGGAATTCCTAAAGTTGGTCTAATCCAATTAATATCTCCTAACAATTTTTTGGAAATTATTGAGAGTTGTTAATGAATCTCTTCTAATTTTTACTTTTTGAGGAATAATTTGTTGTTTAGTAATTTTATATCCTAAATATTCCCACGAGTCTTTATTTTGTATTTTATCTTGAGAAATTATTAGTCCATACTGTTTACAATTATCTTGTACTGTATTAAACATTTGATCTAACTTTAATTTATCAGGATGAGCAATTAAGATATCATCCATGTAATGTAGACATATTCCTTCAGGAAACATAGTTTTTACTTTTTCTAAAGGTTGACTTACAAACAGTTGACACAAGGTAGGGCTGTTTAACATGCCTTGAGGAAGCACCTTCCAATGGTAGTGTTTAGCAGGTTTTTAAGTATGTTTAAAAACCTGTTTTTCAGTGCTTCTAAAACTACCCTTTTAAAATTAAAAAAAAAAAAACCTTTTTTTAAATTTCAGTGCTGCCTTTTCTTTGTGATAAAGTAAAATTAGAATTCCAATTAGTTTACCATTTTTACAATGGTGACAATTTCCTGGTGCCTGGGACTTTATAGCCAGAGCAGTTTTAATTTTACTTTTACAGCAGTCAGTTCTGATGTGTCTCAATTTACCATAATTAGAATATTTAGGTTTCTTTTTACTCATATCATTTGCTAAGGTAGCAGCATTAAGCTGAACTTCTATCCCAGGTATTGATCTATCAATAGCAGTCTGTAAATGAGCCACAAATTCTGAATAAGGTCCATTATTTCCCTGTATTATTTTTGTGAAATTGTTTAATACCATCTTTCTCTTCTAACCTCTGCCAAGCTCTTATACAAACATCTTTTACTTGAAGGAGGATTTCATGTGGAAGACACAATTGATTTTCTATTGAAGCTTGATCTCCTGATCCCATTAGATGTCTTACTGGGACCCTAGAGGCACGCTGTTGTAAAGTCGCCTCTTCTAACCACCATGCCTTAAATGGTAAAAACTGTTCAGGACTTAAAGTGGCCCTAGCCAAAGTCTCCCAATCTGCTGGCAAAAAGATATGCTCTGTACAATAAGAATTAAAAACTCCAAGAACAAAAGGGGACATTGGCCCATTTGCAAATACTGAATCTTTAATGGTCCTTAGGAATTTTATTCCAACTGGGACATGAATAGGTGGGCCATGAAGGCCATCATTCTGAATTGATCTAAATACAGGAAAGATGTGAGCTGTAGGTTTTTTATTGCTTAATTCATCTGTTCGTACAGATTCCCCATTAGCAATTGTCAATTCTGATATTTCTAAAGGAAAATGATTTTTAGTAACAAATTTATTGTTTGGAGATTTGGGCCAAACTGGGTATATACCTGGTGGAGCATTCGGATGCCAAGGCTCATTCCTGTATGGCACTGGACTGGGTGGAGCAGAAGGAGTCAAAGGCTTATATGGTGGTATTGCATCTTTACATGAACCCTCCTTAGAGCTGGCCCTGGATGAGAGTAATTCAGCTCCTTTCTTTTCCAAGAAAGATAATCTCTTATTTAGAGTTTGAAAGCCTTCAGCTTTAACCTTTAAAAAAATGTTCAAATTCAGTATCTTTTAATATTATTTCCTCATCCGTTTCCTCTAAATCTGGGCAACTTTCAGCATCACTATCCAAGCTGATAAGATCACCAACAAATTTTTTAGCAGTTTTAACAGGCTGATCAGAGTCGGCATGTGGAGGTACTGGATTAGCATACTCATGCTCAGGCTCCCCAAGTTTTTTCACCTCTTTCTCCTCTTCTAAGGGAAGAGGTGGGGGCAATGACTTATCAGCCCTGTTTTCCTCTAACTCTGAGTTCATTCCTGAGCAGGGCTGAAATGGTTCCAGAGCCGTATAAACCAACTGATACATAGCCTAAACTTCTCTGCTAATAAATTCTCCTTTCTGGTGAGCACGACACAAAGTCCTCCCTACTTGCTTCCACACTTTCATATTCAATTGAACTTTCTTCTCAGGTGTAAACCAATAACAATACTTAATCACAACATGAAATAGCTCTCTCAAACTGCTAGTCTTAACCAGGATTTTAGTGGAAGCGATTAATAATTGTAGCATGGCTATATATTGATCTTCTAAAGAGGCACTGAGCTGAGTACTCATATTATTCTCTCCCATGTTTCTTGCTAATCTGGAAGGTCCCACGTGCAACTGCATGGCCTCTGTACCTTCCCAGTTATAGGCTTCTCAAGCCTACCTCAAGGGGCTTTAGCGAAGATCTCTCCGATGGGTCTGGGCGGAGGTGGCCGTCCTCCGGCTCAGCGTCTGGGGAGTCTCCTTGTCCTCTTGCGTTCTCACAGGACCCTGCTCGCTGTGCCAATTACGTTGTGGGAATGCAGACACGAAGGACAGTAGCTTTGCCCCAGGTGCAGATCTTGTACCTATAATTATTAGGGGAACGCAAGAAACAGATTACATACTCTCCAGGTGGCGTGTAGCAAATTAACTTTTTTTCTGACTACCTTATATACTTTTGCAGTCATGTGCACACTTAATCTGTGATTTACAATATTTATTATTTAACTTTAAACTTAAGTGGCAGATATCCTGTCCCAGAAAACAGCACAATACGCTTTTACTTTTAGGTCTTAAGAAATCTACATAAAAATAAGAGACAGAGCTATAGGGGAACTATTTCCTCATGTGCTCAACAAGTTAACCTTAAATGGGTTTATGACTTTGTTTGTCCACAGTGCTAAGATCTTTAGGCTTTTGACAAAATGTAAAAACATTTTGTCAACCTCTGGACCATGTCTCAGGCAAGAACCTTGGAGACAACGGCTGTAAAAGCTTCAAAGTTTCTGTTCCCGGATGACCAGAAAACAGTGTGGGCTGGCCTTGTGTGGGATTTCTAACCCCACATAAGGCCAGCCTGAGCAAGAGCAAGACCCTGTCTCTAAAAATAACCAGGTGTTGTGGTATGCACCTGTAGTCCCATCTACTTGGGAGGCTGAGGCAAAGAGGATCACTTAAGCCCATGAGTTTGAGGTTGCAGTGAGCTATGATGCCAGGCACTCTACCGATGGTGACAAAATGAGACTCTGTCTCAAAAAAAAAAAAAAAGAAAAAAAAAGGGATGTGCCTGTGGCTCAGTGGGTAGGGTGCTGGCCCCATATACTGAGGGTGGTGGGTTCAAACCCAGCCCCGGCCAAACTGCAACAAAAAAGTAGCTGGGTGTTATGGTAGGTGCCTATAGTCCCAGCTACTTGGGAGACTGAGGCAAGAGAATCGCCTAAGCCCCAGGAGTTGGAGGTTGCTGTGAGTTGTGTGATGCCATGGCACTCTACTGAGGGTGATAAAGTGAGATTCTGTCTCTAAAAAAAAAGAAAGAAAGAAAGAAAGAATTAGAGACCAGCTTGAGGAAGAGTGAGATCTTGTCTTTAAAAAAAAAAAAAGAAAAAAAATTAACCAGGCATTGTGGTGAGTGTCTATAGTTCCAACTACACTGGAGGCTAAGGCAGGAGGAGCACTTGAATCCAGGTTGCTGTGAGCTAGGCTAGGCTGATTCCATAGCGGTCTAGCCTGGGACAACAGAGTAAGACTATGTCTCAGCTCGGTGCCTGTGGCTCAACGGGCTAAGGCACCAGCCACATACACCTGAGCTGGCGGGTTCAAATCCAGCCCAGGCCCACCAAACAACAATGATGGCTGCAACCAAAAAATGGCCGGGCGCTGTGGCAGGCACCTGTGGTCCCAGGTACTTGGGAGGTGGAGGCAAGAGACTCGCTTGAGCCCAGGAATTGGAGGTTGCTGTGAGCTGAGATACCACAGCACTCTATCCAGGGTGACAGCTTGAGGCTCTGTCTCAAAAAAAAAAAAAAAAGAATGAAAGAAAAGGTGTAGTTGGTGGGTGTCAAAGAAAAAAAATTGATGGTGGTATAACCCTCAGTGCATAACATAAAATGACCTGTGTGTAGAAAGAGCAGAGACACTGAGACAGGGTGCAAAAGACACTCCCTACTGGAACCTCTCATATCAAACTAAAATATATGAAGAAGGGCAGAGTGTATCCTAAACATCAGTGCTGCTGTGAACGGAGCTGTCATTATGCCCACTATAAACACAACCACAAAATACTTTTGGGAAAAAATTACCTGCATTCTGCTCTTCACAACAGGTTCTCTAGCTCAGAGTTTTCCTGTGCAGGACAGAGTCCTTCGCCTAAGTAGGTCTGGCAGAGGGAGCATTGTTAATTTCCTCAAAGGTGTTTGTAATCTAGTTATGACCCTCCCCTACAACTAGGGATTACTGGGGAGCATGTTTATAAAACACCAATGATCACTTGTACCAGCAAGAATACATTGAGAAGTTCAATATGGCATTATACTCATTTTTGAAGCTAAAGGCTTCTGTTTTGTTGACAAGGACTGTTGCAGTGGAATCCACCATGTCAAGACCTGGACAATGAGATCAAACAGGGAAAGTTAGCAACCCAGGCACTCCTCACCTGCTGTTTTTCAGTAATCAGGTAAGTTTAGCTTTCCCCTTATTGGACTCCCTTTGTAACAATCCTAAAGCCAGGTGATTGCTCTGCTTCTACAGGTGATATGATGATAATGGGCCCATTCAGAGAAGAACTGATGGAGTCTCATCTAACCAGTTGTTTTCTAAATACTAACTGGGGAACTTGATTCAGTAAAGCCAAAGACTTACATTTAAATTGTCTTCAGGAATTTTCTAGTAACATACCCAAGTCTATAAGTAGCCACAGAAAGGGGAATATTATGTGTGATTATTTTTCTTTTTATGCTGTATTCCCAAGTGAATGTTTGGAGCCTCACCACACATTCACTCACCACATGCTCAGCTGGGTGAGTAGCTATTTTTCTGTTTCATTCACACTGACAGCGCAAGACTCTGGAGGGGGGAGCAGGGGTGTGTGAGATGAGGCAGGATTATTTCAATAAACTACTAAGAACACTCTCCTCTCAGTCATAATTTAATAAATTATCGATAAATACAGCAGATTTTTCCAGATGGAAAGATCAGTTTTGTGGACTTTATGTGACCATAAATAAGTAATTAAAAAAAAAAGACTTTCATAATTTGTAATGTATTTGAACTGAAATTGTATTTTACTTTCTTATTTATTAATTCTTATTAATTTACAATAATATAGGAATTTAGGTGACATTTTACTTTTTTTTTTTTTTTTGTAGAGACAGAGTCTCACTCTATTGCCCTCGGTAGAGTGCTGTGGTGTCACACACCTCACAGCAACCTTCAACTCCTGGGCTTAGGCGATTCTCTTGCTTCAGCCTCCTGAGTAGCTGGGACTACAGGCGCCCGCCACAATGCCCAGCTATTTTTCTGTTTTGCAGTTCAGCTGATGCTGGGTTTGAACCTGCCACCTTCAGTATATGGGGCTGGCACCCTACTCGATGAGCCACAGGTGCCACCTCGACATTTTACTTTTTAAAATATAGAAAATCTAAATGAATTTAAAATGGTTTAGTCATACATACTTCTTTATTCTTTCAACTGTGAAGATGCTTTAGTATATTTGGTATAGTTTATAGTTGTTTAAAGTACAACAATACAATGAGATATTTTCAACATTTTATATTATTCAGATTTTATCAGATCATCATAAAGATTTTCTTTTATTTTGTTGTAGTAATTTCTAAAAGAAAATTCTGGCTCGGCACCTGTGGTTCAAGCAGCTAAGGCACCAGCCACGGATTCCTGAGCTGGAGGGTTTGAATCCAGCCTGGGACCGCCAAACAACAATGATGGCTGCAACCAAAAAAATGGCCGGGCATTGTGGTGGGCACCTGTAGTCCCAGCTATTTGGGAGGTGGAGACAGGAGACTCGCTTGAGCCCAAGAATTGGAGGTTGCTGTAAGCTGTGATGCCACAGCACTCTATCCAGGGTGACAGCTTGAGGCTCTGTCTCAAAAAAAAAAATAAATAAATAAAAAGAAAAGAAAAGAAAATCCTCTTTTTTTTTTGTTATTCCAAGACTATCTGGAAATATCACTTTTTGCCACTTACAAAATCTTTGTAGAGTTAATGAATACCTTCCATGAAGGTGGTTATAAAATAAAGCATGCTTTCAAATACTTTCACAAAATAAACTCACTTTTATTGTTTTGTGTCTTCAAAATAAAACTAGCTTTTTTTTTTTTTGAGACAGCGCTTAAATAAGATCATTTGGTGATGAGAGAATAATAATTTCCAAATTTGGAAGACTCAGCATCTCTTTATTAAAGTATTCTTTAAATTTTGTATGCTTCCTCTTCCCTCTGAAAGTTTTAAATTTTAATTTGGTTATTCAAAGTATAATGGCATATTAATTTTGTTGATTAAATTTGCAAGCAAGTTTTTGAGTTTGGTAGCACAATGTATTCTAGAGTCTGTGTTTCTTTAACATGGAAGACAGAGCAAGCTTTTGAAGGAAGGGTAGCAAGCATTTACTCAAGTGAGGGATTTTTCCCTTATAAACTCATGCATATAATATGTTTTTTTTTTTTTTTTAGAGACAGAGTCTCACTTTGTCACCTTTAGTAGAGTCCTGTGGCATCACAGATCACAGCAATCTTCAACTCTTGGGCTTAGGTGATTCTCTTGCCTCAGCCTCCTGAGTAGCTGGGACCACAGGCACCTGCCACAACACCTGGCTATTTTTTTTTGTTGTTGCAGTTTGGCTGGGGCCAGGTTTGAACCTGCCATCCTTAGTATATGGGGCTGGCGCCCTACTCACTGAGCTATAGGCGCTGCCCATATCCTATGTTTTTGATCAGTGTTCTCTCTCATCCATACTTTCTGAGTATGAGACAGGAATACAAACTGTCAGCATTTTTGCATTAGCATAGTTTAGTATAATTATGTGTCCTTGAAAACATTGGGTTTTAGCCTTCATATGAAAGCTGTAAATTAGCTTCATATTAGGGCTGAGTACATTGGATACTCTTTCTTCCATTCTTGATATACTTTGCTAAGAAGAATATGTTCCAGCTCCATCCATGTAAACATGAAAGAGGTAAAGTCTCCATCTTTCTTTAAGGCTGCATAATATTCATGGTGTACATATACCACAATTTGTTAATCCATTCATGGGTCAATGGGCACTTGAACTTTCTCCATGACCTTTGCCCCACTTTCTAAACTGGATAACATCTATTTTCAAGGCCTACATTTACCTAAGAATGTGCCCCCGGATAATGCAGTTCATCATGCCTCATTATATATGTTTACTGGGAGGAGATGCTTCAATTCCTATGAATCTGAAGCTTGATATTATTCTTAGTTTGTAACACTAAAATTCTGTGTTTTTTATCATTATGAAATCTGCTTCTATTGTGATAAAAATCAAAGAGGTAAACAATAAGCTTCTTTTGTAATATATATGCCCTGGCCCTTAATCTGGCCTTTGATCTCTTACAAGATTACTGAGGTGTATAATATTGTGTTAATGATAAAATCATTTCCACATAATGTTTTAAAAATTTTACATAGGTTACTTTATATAAGCCTTGTGGCAAACCAAAGAGAGGTATTTCTTTTTTTTATAGAAAAAGCATAAAATGAAGCTTACAAGTTTTAATAAACTTACAAAGTTCATAAAACTGAAAGAGATGATGTTGGGAATCAATCACAGAAAAAAAGACCCTATAGCCTTTGTCACTAACAACTACACTACACCACTTAATGATAACAATAACAGTAATAATTATAATTCTACTTAAATTAGTAATATATTCATTAATGAAGCAAATGTGGTATAGATATCTATGTTTGAAAATCATTTCAAATTTCTATGGTTCAGTCTTGAAAATGTTTTATTTCAGGATAGCATATTTTCATATGATACGTAATTAAATTACTGAAATTTTTTTTAGTAAATAGTAAATACTTGAGATAATACTGAATGCTGTAACTCAAATTCATCTATTTTGGAAATGATATATTTGTTATAAAAGTGAAGCTATTGCTTAAAATATATTTTAAATTTTTTAGTTATTTTCTTATTTTTATGACCCAACCAAGATTTTTCTAAGTTTTCTTATTTTTATATAATTTCTGCCATCTAATTGACTACATAACTTACTTATGGATTTATATAAAAATTAGTTTGGCTATTTCTTCAATTTTTTTTTCATTATACCAAAAATTGCAGCTCAATAAACATAGCCAAAATTAATGGGAAAATGGCTGGAATTGGTAGAGAAACATTGAATTGTGACATAAAATTGGCCTACATACATCTTTGTCAGCAGAAGAGGAGACAGAAGTAAAACAGAAAATTTGGGAATTTAGGTTGATAATATCCTCTATGATTTTGAAATGGCAAAGAAATAGATAGTGTTGATCACATGGATAGTATCTTAGTGAAATAGCAGGCTGCTAGAACTTGAGAATTGGCCCAGAAACTGCACTCCCCATAATCATGCTTATTGGGGAAGCATTCGTGAGCAAGCCATATACAATTTATCTTTAAAAACAAATTACTGCAGTGTTCTTGCTTTGCAGTAGGGTTTGCATAAAGAAATGAAACATTAACATGAACACTTTAAAATATTGCATTAAAAAAAGAAATAAGGCTCGGCACTAGCCACATACACTGGAGCTCGAAGGTCAGAATCCAGCCTGGGCCTGCCAAACAACAATGACAACTACAACCCCATGATTGCATTAATGTACACAGCTATGATTTAATAAAAAAAAAATGTGTTTACTATAGGACAGTGAAGAAAATGACCAAAAAAAAAAAAAAAGAAATTAAAATGGAATTCTCCAAAGAAGAACTAGTATTTAATGCCGGATGATTTTTTGATCTCACAATCAGCTTAAGGAACACTAATTGAAACAATTGTTATTAATGTTGACAAAAATTAGTAAAGATTGTTAGCCTGTAAGGAAACTGGCACATTTATTTGCTAGAAAGTGTTTGAGTAAAAATTGTCATTATTTTTTTCAAGAATTTAGGCTTTTCTTTCTTTTGAATCAATTTAATTTCTCCAGAAATTCCTGATAGTATTAACAACAGCTACTGTTGCCAGTGTGCATACTGTGTGCATACATAAATTAATCATTCCTCATCACTTGCTAATTACTTCTTTAAATAATAAGTATTGAGTGCCTACTTTGTGCATTCAACCCTAAAAATAACCTTTTACTTTAAAGATAAACAACATTTACAGACCGATTAAAATATTACACATGAGACACTGTGCTAATATTTTAGATTTAGAAATTGGCCTTATTCCTAATTTGCATTAAAAGAGCATAGAGCAGATTGCTATATCCTATGCTTACTGAAAGATAAGTAACATCTATGTTTTCAATTTATTAGTTCCTTTGATATTTTCCAATGTAGTGTTTTTTTTTTTGTTTTATCCAAGGATACTCTCAAGCACCCCTAAAAAATAATATTTCTATTCTGACAAAAAATATCACTAGCTTGCCTAAAGATTATTTCTCTGCATCACTGTGCTCTCTAGAGTGTAAAAAGGAGAATGATTATGGTGGGCTTTGTCTCAGGCAGGACTATCGCCTGGATCTGTTGTCTTTTCTGCATCTTCCATCTCCTAAAGCTTCCCTTTAGCCAAATCCTAATTTCTTTTGGTAAAATTCAAGGGTGTATAATGAGGCATGAGTTGGAATTTATGCCTGAAGGTTTTAGGAAAAGATAACAAGGCTCTACAGAGTATAAGTAATCAAGATAAAGGGTAAAATGTCCTTATTTTGCAAAGAGAAATATGATGTCTGATTTCTACATTATTAGTCATCTCCTATTTAAAAAAAAATAATGGTTGGAGTAAGATCCTGGTATTCAGAAAAATCAGTTACCATCACACAGAGATTTGCTGAGACAATGAGTACCAACACAATCTCCCCAGGATGACAAAATGATAGTCCTCTTATTGAATATGTCCTGGGTTTAATTAATTTAATTTGCTTAATTTACTTATCTATTTACATAGAAGGATTTTAATTTTCTGAACTTAGCATCAGTGCCTATGAAATAGTTAGAAAGCTCATTACCTACATGGAGGCAAAGGAGTGATCATATCCTAAGAACATGGTGATGGGAGGCACTGAGAAAACCATCTTCAGTGTCAGAGGCTTGGACTGAGAGATATGAACTAGTGCTTGGGAGATGGATGAGATGATGGACATAGTATTCTCAGAGAGAAGAAAAATGAGCATTGAGCCACATTCTCTGCTACATGCATATCTTTATATGTGTTACTTTAACGGCTATGATTGACATTCCCAGTTTTCAGGTGAGAAGACCTAGGTTCATAAGGAAGAATTTATTGAGGGTTTCCATTGATAGCATGAAGCCAGTGTGTGAATCCAGGTCTGTTTGACTCTAAAGATGTTGTCATTTTACTATGTCACATAGTTGTCCACAGAATCAAATTAAAAGGAAATAAATCAGATTGACTCAGGCTTAAGACACTTAATGGAATAAATATTCTGTAATAAGTGTAAACCAAATTAAAAAATTAGAAATATAAGTTAAGTAATAGTGAGTATGTGTCAGTGATTATATTTTAGAATTTGGTTGTTATATGTGTTAGGAAGTAAATACATACATGATACAAGAAAAACAATTTTTGATATGATTAGCTAAACAGATAAAAATGAAACATCTATATGTAATTCAGTGTACTTAAATAGGTATCAGGCCTATAGATATGAACAAAACGTAATAGTAAATATAGTTGGAAGCTTGAAGAGCCTTGAGATCAGGTGCTATGCTTACGTGTGTGTGTGTGTGTGTGTGTTTGTTTGTGTTGGGTGCACTTACCTTGAAAACTGTGGAGAATTAGAAGGGCTTCAGACAGAGATGTTTCCTCCACACCAGAAGAGTTGGTGAATTACTGGTTTTAATTTCACTTCCAAAAAATGTCTTCCTTAT